>JAODUH010092298.1:0-14287 GCA_027564835.1 Typhlichthys subterraneus | reverse complement strand
GAAGCACTTTGTGTTACATGAATTTGTATGAAAAGTGCTATATAAATAAAGATTGATTGATTGATTGATTGATTAACAATAATGGGAGAAATCTGTTTAGGATTCTCATTTAAATCAAGTACTATTTCATAAAATAGTTTATTGTAGCCTATCGCTAGGTTATACCAGCACATCCCCATGGCAAACACCTATCTAGAAAAATAGGCTTACTACAGTATTTACTGTATATGATAGTTAATCCTACTGTTTTAATATAAAGACATTGTCGCTTCAAATTTAGATTGTTTCATTTTGAATTAATAAGAAATAGCCTACTGTATCACCGTGAAGCATATCAGAATAAAGATAAAGTGAAACTATTCAGGCAGCAAACTTTTGTTTTGGACGGACTACTGAGGGGAGAACCGTACGATAGCTACTAGGTAGACTTTAGGGTATTATATTTTTTCATTTACGATTGACAACACTTACATTTAAAACGGATAGAGTATAATAATTATATAACCTTATACCAAATGTGTTTGGCTGCCCTGTGATTTAGCATCCAAATCCATAGGATAGTTTAGTTTTTCCCCATGACTTCAGGAAATGTAAAGATCTGTAGTCTACATCTGGTCAGTCTATGTAGGATATCTGCTGCCTATGTTGTCTACATGTCCCATAACAAATATCCTTTCGACATTTTCACAACGAATGAGTTTAAATTTAACAGATTTGATGGAGAGACAGTGATTCCTGTTCATCTGACACACTGCGGCGCATTGCAGCATCTCTGCCTTCTGATTAGTCAGATTGCCTGTCAATCAAACTCTGGCGAAATGTCCATTGTTGAGAAGCTATCTGCTGTAATATAAATGAGTGCGCGTTGGTATTCTTTGGATGTTTGGAGGTCCTCTCACGTGAAGTCAGACTGAAGGTAGGCTATTGGTGTGGCACATTTGGGTCTGGCGTGTGCAGCTTTGATCACATCTTTACAATGACAGCCCTGTGTGATCCTACTTTGAGCTGACACTGCATAGGTCTATGTGCTGTGAGGAAAATGCTAAAGAAGGTGAGTACAGGTTGCACAAGCCGGTTAGTTGCTGAATGGATTACATATGTACAGTACAGTATAAAATGTTTGCATGCTATAAAAACATTTTTTAGGTCTCAATGGCAGGTTGAGCTTCCCTGGTGTTGTCTTGGAGCTAAGATAAGTCTCCCCCAAAAGGACAATATGAAATGGAGTGTGTGACTGGGCATTGAGGTACTAAAGAGAAGAGACTAAAGTGTTTTGACTCTCCCTGGATGCTCTTCATGTCATGGCCATGCCGTAATAGAGTGTCTGTATAAAAGCTTTCACTCCAGAGGTTGAGTGTGCTCAGGGGTCATAAACACTTCATGCAGAACTGTCACCACAAAAAATAGCTCACTTTAAATCTGGCCATAATAAGTTTTTTTATTCGAAAGCTTCATAGGTGCCAAAGGTGTGCATTTGTTTGAATGAAACATACTGTAAAAGGCACTGCAGTATACTGTAACTTATAACAACATGAAAATGTGCCCACCCCAAAGGTTATAAAAAACACAATTTAGCTAACATAACCTGCTATGGGACAATATTGATTATACATGTTTCCGTAGATCCAAAGGCCTTACAAGTATTCTGATTGGTGTAAATGGGGCAACCTCAAACAGCTTGTTCAATAGTACTTCAATACCTTAAAATACCATAGTAACGTGGAAATGAAGGAACATACGGGAGACAACAACACCTTCCCTCTGCCTTTTAGTGCTTGAGCAGCTCCAAGAACATCAGTGAGACAGCAGCCAAATGTAAACAGTTTACACGTCAAGATCGGCTGATTCACTTTAACGGAATCTAATCTCCAAACTGTCTTGGTGTATTATGCAATTTATGTTACTTGTTTCAATATCACCCTGTTGCGGTTTTGCCAACACAAACAGAAGTCTCTGCTAGTCAACACAGCAGAAAGCTAAGAGGACATTCTTTTGCTCTTAATATCTATGGCTTGATACAGTATGAGCCATAAATTAGGATATATTGGTCATTACAGGATAAGTAGGACAGAGTTTTATGCTGACGCAAGGTGCTGTTTACTCATATATACACTTGTATATCTACAATTGCACAGCATAATAATTACATTATATAACTGTGTTCCTATATTTGAAAGAGTAACCTAGAATTTATTGAGAAGCAACGGAAAATTGTGTAGAGTTATCTTTATGTGCTGTGCCTGTGTGGTTATTAAAGCATTAATTAAACTTATTACTCTGACTATGTGATTGGACCCATAATATAAAACATATCCATTTTCAATTACATGTGTACAAAGGGGCACCCATCAATTTTAGTCCACTAATAAAGCTATTACAAGTATTTCTACTGCCACTTCTGGTGGACATGTTTATATCAGAGCATAGGCCTCGCCCAGCTGGCAAAGGGAAAAAGAGATGTCTGTCTGTGGCTCGGGCCCATGGTGAAGGGAAAGGATGAAAGAAGACAGAGGAGGCTGTCAGCACTACCTCCATTCAGCCCCGGGCGAAGCCATCAGCATTGTTCTGATGCTCCTCCGGCTACAACCACTGGACTTGTCCAACCATCATACATGTTATTGTTATATTCCTCTCATTAATCAATGGGGCATTTCAAATTCTATCCGTGGTTAGAATTATCCTGTGCCGTGCATGATTTAAAGGGACACTCCGTGATTTGTGTGTGAAATTGGCTTTGTTGAGTGTGGCGTAGTCTTGCTGAGCCAGCCTTTACATACGTAAAGTATGGGACACAGCGTTGGCTAACTGCGTCAGCATCCGCCAACTTGACAAGCGAGGTGTTTTGATTGACATGCACTACGACCAACTACATAACAATGACCGAGTCTGATGTTAAACCTACAATGAGGAATTTGTTGGAAAATTAAACAAACTGGCTGTTTACAGGACTTGTAAATCTGTCAAATTTGTAGGCTACGGTTACTGCTTAAAATACATTTTAATTTAATTTTAAATTAGTTAATAAAGCAATGCACCAGCGTTGTATCGGAAATTACGGGTACATACTTGTGAGTGATAATGCAACAGCCAATGGATATCAACAGTATTACATCCTGAAAGTCAGAGAGTCTTGTGTGAAGCTTTTACAGATCAGACGTTCAGCACAGGGTTGCTTATGTGACGTAGTGCTAATGGCCGGAAGTGGCTGAGACCAAGTGTGGCGTGGCTGGCACATCTCTGTACAGTACTCTTTCCTACAGCAATCCTAGGCTCACACCTTCCCCTACCCATACCCCACTACCCCTCCCCCTACCCCCCACATTTCCGCTGGGAGGGTGGGTTGGAGGGTGCTATAACACAATGCAGTACCTACCGTAGAAAATGTGTTGTGATGATGAGTTGATAGTGATGTTTCTGTTTTGTTATTTCGGTGGTTGAGAACAGAACAGAATAAACCTCTGATAAGATAACTCCTGGGAATGTTAGGGAATACATGAATGCATCTTCATTTGTTGGTCTTCACGTGTGGTGCTTTTCCTAGCCGGTGCAGGATTTGGAATATGAACTGATATCTTGGCACCTGTTCAAACATCAATAATGCAACTATGACCTCCAGACTTGCCAGAGCAGTGGGCAGAACATGTGGGGATGTAGAGTTTGCTAATTATAGGAACCACTTCACTTCCCTTGAGAAAGAGAGAAGTGTGTATGGTTTCATACATGTGCATTAATAAGACATGAAATATTGATCACATATTGTGAAAGGTGGAATTCTCTTTACATTGCCCAAAGCAATAAACTTAATGAAGAGGTTGTCATGTTTTATCTGCTACCTGTTCATAAGGGATATGTGAAAAAACACTTTTGTTTCTGCCCCCATTCATCTAATACTTTCTCTATGTACACAAAAGGCCTATTTCTCTTTCAAATATTGTTCACAAATCTGTCTAAATCTGTGTTAGCACTTCTCCTTTGCCGTGATAATCCATCCACCTCACAGGTGTGTCTTAGGCTGGCCACAATAAAAGGACACTCGAAAATGTGCAGTTTCACTGTATTGGGGGGTCCAGGGGGGTCCGAAAACCAGTCAGTATTCTGTGTGGCCAACATTTGCCTCACGCAGTGCAACACATCTCCTTCATCTCCTTCGCATAAAGTTGATCAGGTTGTTGATTGTGGCCTGTGGAATGTTGGTCCACTCCTCTTCAATGGCTAAGTTAAGCTAAATATACAAAGTTTCTGGATATTGGCAGGACCTGGAACAAGCTGTCGTATACACCGATCCAGAGCATCCTAAACATGCTCAATGACAGGTCCAGTGAGTACGCTGGCCATGCAAGAACTGGGATGTTTTCAGCTTCCAGGAATTGTTATGTCCTATCAACGTTGACATCAGCAAACTGCTCATCCACACGACGCCATACACGCTCTCCAGAACACCTCTCTAAAGTGCCAGACGCCATCAAATGTGAGCATTTGCCTACTCAAGTCAGTTACGACGACAAACTGCAGTCAGGTCGAGAACCCGATGAGGACGACGAGCATGCAGATGAGCTTCCCTGAGACAGTTCCTCTCAGTTTGTGCAGAAATTCTTTGATTATGCAAACCAATTGTTGCAGCAACTGTGCGGGTGGCTGGTCTCAGACGATCTTGGAGGTGAAAATGCTGGATGTGGAGGTCCTGGGCTGGTGTGGTTACACGTGGTCTGCGGTTGTGAGGCCGGTTGGATGTACTGCCAAATTCTCTGAAACGCCTTTGGAGACGGCTTATGGTAGAGAAATGAATATTCAATTCATGGGCAACAGCTTTGGTGGACATTCCTGCAGTCAGTATGCCAATTGCACACTCCCTCAAAACGTGCAACCTCTGTGGCATTGTGCTGTGTGATGGAACTTCACATTTTCAAGTGGCCTTTTATTGTGGCCATCCTAAGGCACACCTGTGCAATACTCATGCTGTCTGAGCTGCATCTTGATGTGACACGCCTGTGAGGTGGATGGATTATCTGGGCAAAGGAGAAGTGCTCACTAACACATATTTAGACAGATTTGTGAACAATATTTGAGACATCTAGGCCTTTTGTGTACATAGAGAAAGTATTAGATATTATAGTTCAGCTAATGATGAATTGGGGTAAAAACAAAAGTGTTGCATTTATAATTGTGTTCAGTGTAATTCAATACTGGGCATGAAAATGCTGCTGCAGACACACTTAAGTGTGAGGCTATCAAATGCAATAAACATATCCTTATCATTTAAGTTGAGAAATGTTCTCTAGTTAGTATACAATATATGAGATATATAACTTATTTCCCCACTGGTATTTTTTATTTAAATTACAGTATTTTATACTTATCCAAGTTTATTTTTTAATTTTACATCAAAACAAACACCTTCCCACACAGCAGTGACTATCCCATAATAGAACTAGTTTATTGGTATAAGCGTCTCTTACTTCTTTCTCTTGGTAGACAACAAACTATTTCACAGGGGCAAATATGGGTGATTGATTGAATAGAGTGGGTGGAGCTTATTATGTCTAATCAATGGAACACCATTTCCCAGAGACCACTGGGGCCAGTGAGGCCACCTTGGCTATAGCTCATCCTCCATAAGACATGACAGGCCTCCCTCAACCCCTTATGTCTCTTACACACACACACATTCAGACGCCTCCAAGATATTATGCTCAGATATCGGTAATCACAGAAATCCCATTACACACTAAACTAGCATGTGAAAAATTCAGTTTATGGGCCATAACTGACATAATGGCTTTACACTTTACACATTACACAGCATGCATTACACTTAAAATGAGAAGTGGTGATAACATTATATCTGTTGCATGAATTACGGTGCTACCTGACAAAGCTGGCAAGGAAACATTTATTCATTGTCACATGAAAAGCTTGCAATTGAAAATATTGTTTCAAAGAGCACAGATCGCTATAGGCCCTTAACTTGAAAGCCATGTGAAAGCCCAGTGTGGTAGTATTAATCCTACTTATAATAGCAGTTAGTATAGCTATTATGCAAAGGACTGCCAGGAGCCCTCCCACAATATTACAACACTTTGTCAACAATATATCAAAACTTTACAGTAACATTAACATGCATTGTAAACTATGAATAGATCTTTCTATTATCAATCCTGCTTGCTAAAGCAATAAGAAGACTTTGTTTTACCCCTGCCTTGTCTGAGACATTCGCTTTTATCCATCTCTAAGGCCAGAATCTATGTTACTATGTACCTGATGATCACCTCCCCTGAGACAGTAACTGAGCTGTTTGGACTGTTTTGTGTAACCTGCCTATTTTTCTCTCAGTTTCTCTCAAGCTCATGTCATGTACAGGCCAACCTGAAGATATTATTGATTTAGTACAGACTTATATAACATTTTGTCTTTGAAAAGAGAAATTTGCTTTATCCCATCTGTAATAATTCCCAAAATAAAAGAAAACGCCTCGAAGTTTGTTAGAGCAGGTAACCTATCAAGTGGCAAAAGCAAAAACAGTTGCAGCGTGGATACAGGTATTCATGGACCTTTTGGGGGTCCTGTCATTTGCCTAGAGTGTCACTGTGCTCCACCGCACAGCAGCACTGGTTTCAGCCAAACCCCTTGTGACTGTGTCACTCTATTGATTTGTGCATCTCTCATTCTTGTTGTTCGAATGTCTTCTTTTGCACTTCCTTTGTGAGTTTTGTGTTCCTTAGCAGTAAGTCAATGTGACATGTGTGACTTCTATGTTATGTCCTATCTGTGTTGTGGTGAAAGACAAAGCTCAGCGCTAGCAGTGGTGCGGGTTGTCTAAGCTGGGTGATTTCTGTGGGTTTGTCATTTGTAGTGCATGTTGCTATGTACCTGCAAACTCAGCACGGTAGCAGCTTTAGCAAACATCAGATTTATCACGCTTTACTTTTCCCAGCAATACACACACACGCACACACGCACACACACACACGCACACGCACACACACACTCACACACACACACACACACACACGCACGAGTACAATCAACTATAAATGCTACAGTAGTGGCAAAATCTGAAATAATGAATTAAGTATCTTACTAATTCACCTTCATATATGGTTGTTAATTGGACCTCCACTGTTTTAGTCTTCTTGACTCATACCTTAGACCGCCCCGGTCTTACTCAATCTCCACTGAGATTGAGAAAGACGGCCATAACCGCCGGTCAAAACTGCCACAAAACTGCTGATTTGGACAGTAAAATACAGTATAGATTCATTAAAAGTGGTCCATTACAGAACACAGCACAGTTGATGTATTTTGATTGTCAACCATTGTAGAACTGAGCTCTGATAACAGGTAATTGCACATTTTAATTAGTCCCAAGATTGATAACCACCTAACAGGAATTACATCAGGAATAAATTAAGTATTTAAAAATTATATTTAATAAACATAATGGCTGAAGCCTTCTGACACTATGGTGATAATGGGTACCGTAAATGATTACTACTAATTTGCTATGATCATTTTATCTGAAGATTTTCTAAGATAGATTCTGTAACTGTAGGACCCTTGTGTAACAAGACGCTAACAAAACTGTGACACTGTGAAAAAAATGGTAGACACTGAAAATAAACCCCTGTCACCAGATGTGAATGCATTCTTACTGGAATCACAGCGATTCATTTAAATTACTGTAGATATATCCATTACATACAGTACTAGATTAATATTGGTCTTGTAAATCCATATGGCCAGTAATTTATTTGTAAATTAGGAATGACCTAGAATACAATACGCTACTGCTACACAACATCCAATAGTGATGTTGTATGTTGGGTACAGTATCAACACCAATGTTGCTATAATTACAGGCAATAAGATCTCAGATTTATGGCTAGTCAATGCTCTCTAAAATCTTTACTCTAGTCCATTAAAATCAAGGCCCCATACATTTTTTCTCTTCAAGATGAACATTCTTTTTCAGTAGTTACATTGCTTTTAGCATGCACTAAAGTGATTATCTATCTGACAGAAACACCTCTTTTCAGACAATATAACAACCATATTTTTCTTTATGTGACGTTAAACAGGTCACGATAAAGAACAGACAACATGATCCTCACCATCACAAACATGTCCAGATGCTTTTGACATAGGAAATTAAAAAACTCACAAATTTGACCACTTTATAACTTCAGAGAATAGCTATATTATTTTCTAATTTAATGTCAAAATATTATCCCCTCCCTCATCTCAAACCTACAATAGCCCTAATTTGCAGTGAAACTATGTGTTAGTGTCAACATATTCTTTCTGGGACGGAGCCATTCACTGTAAAATTGAAGCCATAATAAATAGTTTGTAGTGGCCGCTAATGGTGACTTTGCTTTGTTTGCAGCAGATGCTCAAGCCTGAAATGTTCCCACTCCACCGCTACAACCTCCTCCCCCTATACACACACGCACGCACACACACACGCGCGCGCACGCGCACACACACACACACACACACACCACCTGAGGGTCAATATCCATAGCCATGAAATACACAAATACCTTCAACTGCTGTAAGTAAACACCAGATGACTGTCAACCTGATTGACACTGAAGGCCGTCTCGGTTTGATGTGAATACTTGACACATATTTGAGACATACAGTGACTTGTAGCATATTCTTGATGTTGTCTAAATACAACCCCAACTCTTTTACAGCAGCTGATACTCAAGAATACAGAATATGTGAAATAAATATATACTTTAGTGTGGAAAGCCACATCAAAAATCAAAAAAGCACATGTATCTGACACAAAAGACACAAAAGGGTAATTCAAGTGTAACTGCACCCTAAAAAAAATGTTTGCCGCATTTTTCAAAAGGTGAGTGGAGTCAGGCTTAGAGCTGGGGTGCAGTTACACTTTAAACTCATGCACATCACTCAACTTCTCAGCTTTAAAATGATTTGTTCTAAGTGATGCAATCAGTGGTTAGCTAAGTTCAATATGTGAACATGTACAGTACCAGTGTGCAGTCATGTCCTATCTGTGCGTAAGCATTGTGTGTATGTAATAGGGATCCATCTTTAAGAAGAACCTGTTGGGGGCTCCCCACATGAAGAAGCAGAATACACTTACAGTTAACTATAGCAGCAGATCCCTCCATCAAACCCCTCTTTAACCTCAAAGAGAGGTTATAAAGGGTGACCACAGGGGTGTCTGCGCTGAGCTCTTGACCGCTGCCTTTGGAAGGCAGTTGTTACGGGATACAGGCCACGGGTGTGCAATCTGCTCCAAAGGCACATCTCTCACTTCCACAGCCTTGGTGATGACCTGATTTAAAGGCTGCCCTCCACTGTTTTCCAGCCCGGTTGTGTGTGCTTGTTCTCCTTAACCTAATTTAGCCTCACAATGTAAGACACTAGGAGGCTAATGACTTGCCTAAGCTTCAGGCAGAGTGGACCATAATAATGTAGAAGGGCACACACACGTGGATGTATAGTCTTAGCAGCTCTCAACAGGGAATACTATTCAACAGTTTAGTGCATGTTCTTTATGCAGAGGCTAATTGGAGACTGGAAGAAAAAATGCCAACAATTATGAATGGTATGCTGTACTGTATATTGTGACCTTGTCTGTTGACTAGTTTTCTAGTGTTCCACGTTGTCAGTTTACACAGACTTTGGCAGACTGACAAGCATCTATCTGATAGGTATAAACTCAATCTAAAATTTGACCAAATAGATTCTATAGACTCCAAGTTTCTTCCCAAAATTCTAAAGTTCAAAACAAAATGCTGACAGAGTAGGAAACATAGTACGTTTACATAAAAATGAAGTGGGTGTATCTCTTAGGATTGTGCCAATCACAACCAAATTTGAATCTCAATTTTCATAGTCCCCTCTAAAGTTACCACACTTGTTTGATCCATTAGGCCTCATGGGGGCGCAATACAAAAGAACAATGTGTCACATTTCAACAAAACCAATATAGAAAATAAAAATTCCTACATCATTATTATTTCCTCCACGAGAGAGTGACATTCGTAGAATCTAAGTGATTAATTGTTGGCACTTCTGCAACATTCTTGACTTGAACAATTATCTTTTAAATAGACAAACATCATATGTATTCGCGCTGTTGACTATCATACATATACTTTCCAAACTAAGGTCCCATAATGCAGAAGTGATGTAGGCTCTCTATAAGCTTCTGAGAGTGCTATTACCATGGCTATATCACAACCTCATGTTTCATTCACAGTGATGAGAACACTGTACCTTTAATTGATGTGTGCAATAAGAGTCAAAGTGCATGTTCAATGTAGACAAATAGAGCTTGTTTTAAAGCTAGGCGTTGTCTTGTTTCTGGCCTTGTGCTTGTCCTCTCCTAGCACATAGAGTTCCTCTGGAATAGGTGCTCTTATAGATGGTCTCGCTGAGCTGTCACAAGGAAGGCATTGCTGCTGCCTCCAGACTCTAGGCAAGGCAGCCTGCCTCCAAGTTGATAAAGTGAGCCATTTTGCACACAGGCAAGATTACTCTCAAGGACAGAGATTAAAGTGGCTTCTGTGTATATTGCAATATGCCACCCCCACCCTTAACAGATACAGATACACACACACACGCGCACGAGCACGCACACACACACACCACACACAGACACACACACGAAGACACACAAATGTAGTAAAAATTGACTGACACACAGATGTTCAATTCAGATTTTTTTTATCTGACCAAAGAATAAGAACAATCACCTGAAATTAAAATTAATACGGTTAATAAAAAAGTCTTGAATTTGATTAGATATATATATGATCTGAGATAAGCAGATTTACCTTGAAGTCTAGAAGGAAGTCAGGTTTTTCTATATACAGAATAGCTTTCCTGCATATCCATGTTTTCTCATGCTACATTCAAGTTACCACTCTGGTCTCGCTACAAGGAAATTCACTCACTGCATTTTCAATAAACCTATACTCCAGCCAACACTGTCCATCATTTCATGCTTTCTGTGCAGATAATGTGCAAGTATAATTCTGACACTATACTGTATACTCAGTATTGTTGAACATTTCAAGTGAATGAGAAACATTGCCTTGTTATTGTAAGTTCCCCTCAGCGCAGAGCTAACGACTGTACATTCTTGTAAGACTCGACATAGCACCCTCATCTCATCTCTTGGCTGGTACTTAGCAGAGCAGAACGTCTTAATTATTTCATGGATGGCTGATGTTCTCCGCTGGTTGGTGTGGAAAAAAACATAATTCTTGAATATGTAAACAGCTGCCATTCGCAAATGTTTATATGTGATGTAACATCCACTGTATTTTTGTGAAATAATAAAGGTTATTGAGGTGGTACAGGGCTTTCTGGAATGAATATGTGAAACACAACGGGCAAAATAAAGAAATGTGTGTATTATTTGTGTATGAATGATTTGGTATTTTGCCAAAAAATACCAAACTGTACTATATGCATTCAGCTCATCGATGATCTTGTCAGGGTTAAAAACATATCTATATCTGTATTTGATTTACAAATAAATACTGTATAACAGCCACAAGGAATTACTTTATTATTTTATTATAGATTTGTACATATTTTCAGATCTTCACGTGTGTCAAAATAATAATGATTTCAATAATCAGATGTGATTGCAATAATATTAATGATTTATATTTTTGATAAAACTGGTGTAGTTTTGCATGCCTGTGTGATGTGCTAGGTGTGTGTTGATGTGGATAGGTGAATGTAGGGGTGGGATAGATACTATTTGCCAAGAGTATCTAGTGTACAGTACATTATGTCATTCTACTGTAATTGATTTTATGCATCCTGAACAATATGTTTTATGTATTCCTGCAAAGGTACTGCTTACAGTTAAGAAATGTACATGGTCCCTGTTGACATAAAATAAATACATTTAAATTAATTTCTGGCAGGCATTTCATTATATTAAGGCATGCCTTAATATATTGCACTTATGTACTTTAACATAGAGGTGTGACATATCAGAGAAAAACATACTTGTGTGAAGCCATAAAGTGCCTTGATGTCTTCCCCTTAAAGAGGTCACCTAATGCTAAAATAGCACTCTGTACTCATTCTTTCCAGAAGTTAGATTTACCCATGCATAACTAAGGTCTGACCATATGCCTTCATTTTGTTCAAGAAAGGGTCAAACTGAGTTATCTAGCTGGTCCATAATAATATCAACCTATGGCCAGACCAGTGTTGGGCAGTAACTATACTGTAATATTATTACTTTTTCCAGTAACTAGTAGAGTAAATCATTACTTTTTCCAAAATGGTAATAATATTGCATTTACTAATCCAAGTAATACTGCATTACATGGATTTCTGGTCCTAGGAAACTTTGGGTGGGCTAATTGATCCAACCTGTCCAATCATCTGGTCCAATAAAGAGTATTAATTTCTAAAATGATCTGGCTACACAGGTTGTCATATTTCAAAGGGGCAAGACAGGGTAGTGATTGGGAAAGTAATGTAGTAATGTAACTAGTAACATAATGAATTACGTTGAATACCAAGTAATAAGTAAAGTAATATTATTACTTTTTTTAAGGAGTGAATGGAACAGAAGTGTCCCCTTGATCTCTCCATACAGTTTATTGTAGGATATTATAGGGTAGGTCTTAACCAGAACAAACTGAGATTTGTGGTAAACAAAAATGTGTTGCACTAAAGGACATGTTGGTGAATCTACTTTTACACACACACACACACACACACACACACACATACACACACACATACATCAGATATTACACTGGAATGTAATTAACACAGTTGTTATGGTTACCATAGCCATATAACCCACAGTGATAAAATATTATGTGTGTACATCTCAATAGCAAATGTTGAGAAAAGTGTGCCAGTCTACTTGGAAAAATAAGTTGCTGTTGCATGTTTGAATGGACTCCTATTTTATGAAGATGTAGGGAGGGCAATATTTTATCATCTTACTGTATAGAAGCAGGGTAAACAATAATAATAATAATAATAATAATAATAATAATATTAGTTAATAATAAATCTAGTAAATAATAAAATAAAAATAATACAAATAATAATTATATTATTATTATTATTAATATTAATATTATTATTATTTACTATATTTATAACTATTATTATTATTATTATTATTATATAATATTATCATGTGTGTTTATCCAAACTGACTTACAATACAGTGAGCAGGCAGGGGTTAGAATTGCTCACACCACCCTAATCACCAACCTAACATGCTCCCTGCACAATAAATCTCTATCATTGCATGAATATTGATTAATCCATTGTATGCATGTCTATAAAACCTTGGAAAGTAATTAGTGAAAGACAGATCAGTGAAATCAATACCAAATTTCATTAGTCACATTTATCCCCATTAAAGTACACCATTGTTAGCAGGTCAAAATGCTCACAAATGTATAGGTAGAGTAAAGTAACTCATTCTGGAGAAGGATTGTTGATATTTGACATCTATCAAAATACAAATACCTTCAGTACCATTTGGTGCTAACTCAACAGCTCATTGGAAACACATTGACAAGGCTCAAGTGTTGTGTTGAGTGGTGCGATGTGCACCACCTTGTATTCCCATTTACAGAGACAGGGTTGTGTATAAACACCAGATTCCTTTTCAGCATGCACACAAAAAAGGCAACTAGCGGCCCTTGATTAGATATTAGCATTAGTATTAGCTTACAATCACTTACTCCACCATTAACTTATAAAAAAGAAGCAAAAATAAATGTAAATATTGTTTTAAAGGAGTAATTTCCTGCTCCTTTTTACTTGTTGACACAGATCCTTGACTTCTCAATGTAATGTATTTGACAAGTTTAGGTGAAAATACTATATAGTTTATGTGGAATAGCACAACGACTCTTTAGATAACGGTCTGATTTCAGTTACGGTTGCTTTAAATTTAACAAGCCACTGCCCACCCCGCCCCGACTTCCATGTAGCTGTGTTGACGTGAGGCTACGACTGCTTTACAGGCTACTCAAACCCGTTTTGAACATAGTTTTATGGGTTTTGGACCAAATATGATTTATTTACAGCAGTGTTTTCAATGTGTTAATATTGCGCAATAATTCTGCCTCGCCATCCAGACTACAGTAAAGTTTACAGGCGGCAGAATGTAGTTCATTGTTGTTCGTGTCAACAACATAAACACAGCAGCAGCTTGGTCACACAGTCCTGTGTAGGTACGGTGGTATGTTATGATAACCAGCCATGTATCTACTAAGCACATTATTTAATGAATGAAGGTTAA
>JAODUH010092287.1:0-14288 GCA_027564835.1 Typhlichthys subterraneus | reverse complement strand
ACTGCCTGTAACTTTCCACTGGTTCCCAATCTATTCACTTTTAAGCAATAACATGGCACTCTCTTAAGCCCTTATAAAGAGCCAATATATATCTAAAATAAAATATCTAAAATATAAAGCACAATTTTCTACAGTATTTACATAAAGCATATTTATTGCAATAAAATAATACTCATTAATGTGTATAACATTTCATTTTATTGGTGACATGGTTGTCAAAAATAACCCCAAGGTTAATACACAGCCCAAACGCATTGCCGTCAAAAACTTAATTCTCAAATACATGGCTAATATGGTACAGATGTAATCTTAAAAACGTCTGCATGACTGCAAAATGTAAAATCTTACAGAAATGACAGACTACATACCCTTACCCTACATGTTACATTCAATATTAAGAAATATTGCTCTAATGTTTTGTACCTCAGTAATTTACAGTACAATATGCAAATTAACGAGGACTCTTTTGATATATACTTGCACAAAATAAAGTATCACCAAGATAAATTTGTAGTAGTTATACTCCAAAAAAGTAGTTATACTCCCAAACCTGAATGTTATAAACCACTGTAACAAGATTGCTCCATAGTTTGGAGTCCAAAGACACAATAAGTGTCATTAGAAATTGTTTATCATTGTTGAAGAAATAATGATGATTTTAAAGTTTTTATAAACAAACATTTATAAATTCAACTTGTTAACTGAAAGTTCAATAAGTCCATATATAAAGTGAATGAATGCTAAAGCAAATGTTGCCATACAATAGAGAAAGCAAGAATAACACTGCTCACAAAAAAAATTAACTATTGCCAAAGATCCTCTGTACGTCCAAACTTGAAGACCAAACCCCTAAAGTAGAAGGGTAAACAGCCTGTTAGATGATCAAGCTAAAGCCTAAATGTACTGTTATGAACACTAAAATATTTAGTACACAACATATCAGAGCTATCAGGACACTTACCCAAAGAAAATGAAAGCATTTTGGAAGAAAATAGCAATACCAGGGTACATAAAATCTTTTTCTATAAGAGATAACAAAAAAGAATGACGTGAGACAATATTCAAATAAGCTAATAACAATATGTTTATATGATACAGAATTATCCAATCCTAAAACGTGTATGTGTGCTTTAAGTTATACTGTACATTAATGTTTGATGCAGTGCACTACATTATGCGTAACTACATAGTATAATACTGCAAATATTAGAATTTCTCAATCAAATAATTAACTATAATTATTTCTTTCAAATTACTTCAGAAATCCTTCAACTATAATAAATATCAACTATATACAACAATACATTTCACTCAGAAAGCTTCAAACTGTAAAAAAATATATATATTTTGACTTACTGGGCACTACGAATCCTCCAAACAAGATCCACATAGAGGCAATGAGGGAGCCAAATGCTAGCATAAAGCCAATAAACAGCCACACACGGGCTCCTGCATAGAGAGATTCAACATTCAAGATGATTTGGGATGTGAATGACAATACACCAAAATTGCCTGACTTTGACAAATGCTAATTAAAGTCAGTGCAACAGGATGTACCATTTTTACTTTATGCATAAATACAATATAACAAATCCTTATAACAACCTGCCCAGGTGATCCTAGTAACAATTTAAAACAGACATTTCGGTACATATTACATGAGACACCAATTGTTCCTTGCAAATTCATACCAGTCTGTCCCATGCAGCCTTCACTGTAGCTGTCTCCTCTGACCTGGCCATTAGACACAGCATTTATCCTAAAGGTCCAGAAAAACGATTAAATAAAACAGAACACTATGTTTTTAAAGACAGAAAACAACAAAATATTTAAAAGGTTATTTTTACATAAGAAATGCTACTGTAGCAATGACTCCACAGGTGTGATAGGCATGGTGGAACTCGGTTTCCTCTGGAAATTTCACTGCTGCATCAATAATGATCCACCAACCAGTGAAGAACTGTAACAATGCGAAATATTTCATTAAAGCCTCAGCTAGGATTTAAGCATCAAGACTAATAAAGGAAAACGGACAATTTATACTTAAAATTCTACTTCCTACAATATATTCAAAATTCGACAATATACTGAAAATGGTATGACATGCATGAATATAGCCTGGTTAAAGAAATGACAACATTGATTACCAGAACGCCAGCAGCTATAGACGCAATGGTGTTCCTTCTCTCGCCCCAGTCCACATTGCATTCGCAGTCTCCACACCGAATTCCGTCCAGAAATCCTGACATGACTGGCGATATTGATACATTTGGATAATTGTCCAACAACAATTTGGCATTAAACAGAAGAGCGATATGATATAGCTAACTGCATAGGCTACAGTGCAACTACAAAGAAATAAAAACAACAAAAATATTCTGCTCTAGTCAAAAGCAAACTTAATCTGTTACTAATGTATTATCTAAATTGTATGATCCCTATTCGCAAACACTGGTGGCCACTCATGGTGTCGTACGTCCCCTATATCACAGAAGCCACCGTAGCATTTATAAAAACAAACAAAGGCTATGTGTAAAACCAAAGCATTTTCATTAACTGTAACGGTATGATACGTTTTTCGGTACTTTGGCTATTAGCCTACAGTAGGTGTCATGACGAAAAACAATAAGCAGGTTTATATAATAATTGCTTTATCACCCGAGCCTTTGTTCATGGCTTCGGCAGTAAATAGGATACCGTAGCATTTCCTTGTAGGCTCCTTCACGTCGTGTCTCACACAAATTTCGAACATGGTTACAAAGACAACACAACGACCCTATTCAACTGTACATGCTAACATTTGTACATTACCTTAAACTGAAATATTACCTGTTTTGGTATTTTTATGCAGACTACGGTACTTAGAAGTAATTCTGTTTCGCTTCCGTAAAATCTGTCCGGCGCATGCGTAGTCTATTCACACCCATTTGGAGTTAAACGCATTTTTGGTTATAGTTATGCTGTGCATCTCAATACGTTTCAATATTGTGGAAAAGTTCAGTTTAAATTTAAATAATTCAATTAAAAATGTGAAACTCATGTCGTGGATGAATTTTACACAAAGTAAAATAGTTAATTTGTTGATGATTAGCCTATCTTAAAGCTCATAAAACCCTACATAATAAAACCCTAAGAAATTACATCACCTAACATTAGCATATGACAAAACCACTGGAAAAATTGAATTTTAATACAGATATGTCTGCCTTCTGAAAAGTAGGCTATGTTTGTACAAGCACTCAGTTGGGTCGGGGCTGCATGAATTAATGCATGGGATGTTGATCAGCCTGTTGCACTGCTGATGTGTAATGGAACACCAGGACACAAGGAATGCCAATGTTTAAGTCAATTTCCTTTATAGCATTCTATGCATGGTGGCTATTGGTGCACTGATTGCCTCAGTCCACTCTTTGTGACGCTTCTGAAGAGAAATGTCTCAGATCATGTCACTCTACAGTGAAACTATCTTATCAGTGACAATAATTTTACATTCATACGAACATGTGTTTTTATTTAATTACACGTATACACTATAATGCATATACAATAAAAATGTAAAATGAGTATACATGTTAGCCAGTACTTCGTTTTATTACATTTTCACAAAGACGTATTGACAAGTTAATAGTCTCTAGCCCAAACGATATGCAAGGTTAACTGGTCACAACAACCACCCAGAACTTGTCAAACTAGAGAATATAGAGTTACACATTATTGGTTAATAGTTCAAAATATCCAGCCTTAATGATTGTATTGTAAAAAAAAAACACGTATGGAAATCACATACACATGATATATGTATTTTTGACTATAGATCACATAATGCTATAGTTGAATACAATGTTTTCAGTTGAGAATGGTAAGAATTGTTTATAGCTCTATTCAACTTGAGGTCTTAAATGACCCCAAGCAATTGCAAACCAACATAGATTGAGATAATAATGACACCTAAGTATCCAATGTAGCCATAGGCACCATTCATTCTCTTGGCTGGCTCTGCAAAGAACATAATACATAAGTCAAACACAAACAAACTATGCATTTTAACACAAACATATACTGATGTGACATTAAGACAAACTTGACTTGCTTAATTCTAGTTTATTTACATTTTAGTGTAAATATGTCTTCCTACAACACCTTTACACCTATGGCACCATCATTTCACATTCTCAGTCTAGATATATGCTTACACTGTTGGTCGCACTTACCTCCTGTGTAGTAGCCCCAGGCATAGGAGAATCTACTTGTCACCCAGATTGCTCCCAAAACAGATGCAGTTAGCTGAAATTAGCAAAATGCTAATTGAGAAAAAACTCTATAAAAGCTAAAATATATACAGTATATATACAGTATATATATATATAAACATTGGATATAAAATAATACGAATACTACTACTAATAAGAAGAAGAAGAAGAAAAAAAATGCTGAATCACTGTGACATTGCCATTGCTCTGAACTTGGACCTTTTCTCTTATCTGCAGCATGCCATAGATTATCGGGTTTGGCATACCCATCTACAAAATAAATTTAACCTATTTAAGTATATCTGTTTTATAGTGGGTGTGGGTAACATAATACAATACACAACAGAGTTAAGGGTTTAGAATTAAAAATATATTTAAGTGCAATAAAAAAAAGTGTCTAAATACATACAGGGTAGACAAGGGCTGTAATTGTTTGGAAGACAAGCCACTGGGGATACACTTCAAGAGTGTTTTGGTGGGCTCTCTGGATACAGTTGAAAACTTGCTCCTTGTCACTGTACATAGTAGGATACTGCAAGCAATCGTTAACAATAGGTTAGTTGTATCTACATTATAAACAAGCCCCTTCACATAGGCCAAAATGCTATCGCATGTTTTGCATCATTATTTGATTTGCAGTTTTCATAGTTAATGGCCTACTCCCATGATTCTCGTAAACAGGTAAGACAAATAAAAAAAAAGAAGAAAGAAATAGCCAACTTTTTGGCTACCATACCTTGACACCATACTTCTTTCTTGCAGCCCCAACCTTGATTCCGAGATATGTTAACATAATCCAGCTGTAGAGATAGGTAAATATAACATATCCGAAGCTAGGGGGCAAAGCATTTCGAATATCCATATTGCCAATGTCTTCAGAAATAACAAACAGGATATCAAGGGAAATGATGAAGCCGACTATCGGAGGCAGTAAATAAAAAGACGAGGTTTGTACATCTCGCGATATTCAACGTGCATGTGTTTTTGTTGAGGTGGGTTCCATAGTCAGCAGTATCTTCAACATTTTTGACTGAACCACAAAGTTGACTTTCAACGGCTCTCTAGTCAGTGCCAAATTAGACTACTACTCTAAACAGTTTGTTTCTGTTTTAAGAAATCTGAATTCAACTATCCAAAATAAAATAAAAACTCCAGTTGCTTGTGTAGACTAGGAATTGATAGATAATTTTAGAACATATAATGTCGTACATTGATATTGCACTGTAGTTAATGCATATAAATTACATCGCCTATTGTTTTTAATGTGATCTTCTTAGCATAATGATTTGCGCAAACTCTGCGCCATGCTGACCGTCCTCGATAACTTGACATCATTTCCGCCTTGGAAGTTTCCAGATGGACTGACGACCACCAACCGACTTCATTTTAACAACGAGGCCTGTAGTACAGCATTGAAAGTCGTTCCCTTGTAAAAGCATTTGGCTGTTAACTTGCAAATATAACCCCTTTCTGTGATAATTACTTTTTGGGTAAATATCTGCCGCTCAAACACCCGACTCGGTAAGTACCGTACTGTAACGGTATGATTTAGTTGTTTTAAGATATTAAGCTCTATGTTATTATAATCAAGTGTTACCTGAACTACTTTAAATTAATTTGTTACTATTGTGTACACAACGTATAGATGTCTTCGTATACAGTTGTGTGGTATCTCAGTATGTACAAAGAAAGCACTTCACCGTGTGAAATTCTTAGGCCTACAGCCTACGACCAGCCTAGTGGAAATTTCCATAACCGTACCCAATGCTACTGCGCCCGCTAGGCGGCAGCATTTAGGCAACGTTTATTTACATAAGCACTAAAGGGACATAAAAAAGAAAAGGAAATTATGTTGAAACTAGGTACTATAAGACTGTGTGCACCAACTTACTAACTTTAACTTTGTAATTATTTAATTTGAACATTTTCTTTTACAGATTATCAAGATGATGACTGAGACGACCAAGTCTCTTCCTGAAATTGCTCATGCTCGTCTGAGTGATGGAATAAAAGTGATCTTTGACCTTGGCAGACTATCTAGTTCTGCTTCTCCCAGATCACGCTCCAGCTCCAGAAGTAGTCATGGCAGCAGCAGCCACTCCTTGGGCTCTAGTCGCAGACCTCCCACACGTAAGACCCACAGAAGGTGCCACCGGTCTTCATCCAGCTCTTCCTCTTCTTCCAGCAGCGAGTCATCCTCTCGCCCCAGATCCCGCTCTCACCCACGTTGCCACAGAAACTCCTCCCGCTGTCGGTGTGACAGGCATCACAGATCCAGCCCCGGGCGCCGTGGAACACCGGACAGGTCGTCGCACCGCAGAAGCTGCCGCTCCCGTTCCAGGTCCGGCAGCCAGAGGAGGACCAACAAGAAGTTTGCAGGCCGATACAAGTGTCTCGTTTCCCGCTCTCCATCCACAACATCAAAGATACACAAGAGTCGCTCCAGGTCCTCAGGAAAGGCTGCCCTCAGCTTGAGCATGGATGGTAAGGTTGTTGAATGATTAACAGAGCAGCTCAATAATCACTGTCATTTCATGTTGCAGTAGGGCAAAGGCCATTTATTTATCAGTGTCTGGTTATAGGGACACTTTGTTGGTGGAAGGGAGGGGCATTTTTTGAACCAGTGTAGATTTTGTTTTAAATTAGCCTTTTTGTCCTTTAGAAAAAAGAGAACTCCTCAGAACAGCAGCCACCAATGCTTCTGAAATCCTAGGTGTGGAGCAGCTGATGGCTCCAGAGAGTGTAAAACCCATCCTGGGGGAGCATCCAGTGTACCAGCCACCTACACCAGAACCAGATGCATGGGTGAGAGCAGAGCCTGTTCCTGAAAAGACTCTAACACAGGTGGGTGTCATTCAAGGCTGAATATTTCAAATCTGCATTTGATCACATCACACAGCAGCCTTGAGACTTGTCAGGGGTTTTCATCATTTCATAATTTTTTTCCCTAGGGTCTGTAAGTAAGTATTTATTTGTCAGTTTACATCCTTCAAAAGCATTGAGAACTTGACCGACAGGTAGGGAAAATGTGCAGTTTTTCAATTGTTTGTTACTAAGGATGATTAGAGAACACTGGCGAACATCGTAAAGAACTGGTTTACATAAATGGTAAGATCACTATTCAAATGTGTATATACATTAGCTCCTAGCTGCCAGGTTATTCTATAAAATGCAAACTGCTAAGGAGAGGGTACATGTTTCTGTTTGCAACCATCTTCTGATAAGCTCCAGGTCTGTTTTCTGTTGAATTGCTTGTCTTAAACCCTTGGACCTCTAAGGGAACACACATGCTCTCTGTATTTATTCCTGTCTTCATAGATCACATGACAGTGGTCTCCTTCACTCATCGGCACCTCGGATTAGGAGAATAAGAGGGCAGTCATGTGACTTGGGTGACGAGTGTGTTTGCTTAAAAGGTTAACCGATGACTCTTGTAATGTTCACCATACCTTTTGAAGCAAAGGATTGCTTTGCTAAAATCGGCACACAATTTAAAAATAATTCAGTGTTTTTTTTTTTTACGATGTAACAGTCCGTATATATGTTCTAATATACCTATACCTACTAATATACTTCACATAGTTTAACATTAGCATATCTTTTTTTTATTTTTCCAAAAGAAATGTTTGTGCTTTAAGTTGAAATGGGTCGTTGTTATTTAGCAGAAACTTCCACTCGCTGAAGGAGCGCAGGTGTGTGGACTGCATTATAGTGACTATTCCTGTCAAGAGAACTAAAAACAGATGAAGAACTCCTCTCCATATGCCAAAGATAAGTCGGTACACAAAGCGTGTGCAGAATGGGGCTGGGAAAACGTGTCATCATCAATCTGTCATTCTAGACAGAGAAGACATCTTATTTTCATGTTATGGTGGCCTGTATTTGTTTTTTTTTTCCTCCGCCTTTTTGATGAGACATCACTGTAGTGTGTTATGGACAAGCTTAGCTTTTGAAAACAGTATTTGGGGGTTGCATGAGAGCAGCAGCTCGCTGCAGCTAACGTCAGTGAACAATAGAGCAGTAGAGCTGCTTTCCTAATTAGTCATAGAACCAGGATTATATAGATCAACTTCACGGCAACTTAACCTCATTAAACCTTTCTGTTCATATCTAATTGGTACCCTTTTTTTTTTTGTTTGTTTGAAACAGATCCTTGGGATGGAACCTGGTGAGGAGGTCCTCAGCCCGAAGATTTGTTCAAAGAGGATCATCTCATTCAGCATTCATGTAAGAACTCTTTATTAATAGACTACCTAAAGCAGAAGAGTAATTTTAAAATGTTTAATTACCCTCTTAACCGTGTTTCCTTTAGAACTCTGTGGCCAAGCCAACAGTGGCATTTCAGACTGGTCCCAAGGTAACATCCAGAGTGGACAGCATTGAAAGCCGGAAGCCCTATGGTCACTGGGTGCCTGTTAAGAAAAACCATGTCCGCAGACGCGCTCCAACCACATCAAGATAGTGTGGCACAAGGAGGACCCTGTAAATATTGTAAATATCTGTACATGTATAGGATTACAGACTAATTGGTTTCATAGTAGTTCTCTTTCAGATTATAAATCAGTTAAGTGGGAAGAGGAATTGGAACATTTTATTCAGGTGGGAGTTTTCCCCTTTTAAGTCTGTATTGTGTTGTTGATATTCAATAAAGAGATTAAGTTTTTCTTTTCTTCTATTGAATGTTTCTGAACCCATCATGGTTATACATTTTAAAGACAATTCAAATGGATTACTTAAAATGCTATGTAGTTAATAAAACAGGTTTCTAGTGTTGCAAGACTATGTAGTATAATTTAAAGTACTTACAAAAATATGCAAACAATTTGCATAGTCTGCACTAAACACTTCTACAAACTGCAATATTGTAATGTTCCAACAATATCCACAAGGTGGCGTACCGGTATGACGATTATCAACTGCATTATTATTGATAATGGTTTACATTGTTATTTCAGCATAAAATGTAAGTAGAGCCAAGCCAATCACAAAAATATTTTTATAGATGTCTATGTACATAATGCTGTGGCAGGTTAGTGTAGAGCACTAAACTGGCAAAACAAGGCTTACTTAAATTATTCATACCCTGCTCTTGCGTCTAATTTCACGCTATACCAACAAGTTCATCATCACAAGACGGCCACACAGCTCATTTTCATGCTAGCAAGACTGGCAGGTGCATGGAAAACAGTTCTGGAAGTGAAATCCACACAGCGCCAAGTGTCTACTGACAAGACATTGAGTCTTTGAACATGTTCCTTCCTGAGTCACCTGATATAACCTAATGAGGTGTCATTAAGTCTGTCTACCAGTTAGATGCTGCTGTTAACCTAACGACAACGGTGCATTTATTTTGACATTTTCTTGGCATATATATTATTGTGCAAAATTGCAATCTCAAGGGCAGGTAATAAATCCTAATCATTCCAAGATTTCATTATGACTCAGTTATGAATTCAGTTTTTAATATCTCCTAAATACCAGCCTTTGTGTCTAAAATGTAATCTGAGACATTGTATGCAGCAAAAGTAGGACATATTCCATGAGTTATGTTTTTGCCATCTTCAATTGTAACGCCAACCACAAAGACGGGTCTATATGGTCACCCCTTTTATGTCTAATGGTCATAATTTGCAATTATTCTTTAAAAATGTTGTCCATTAAGCTTTCATTAGTCATGCATCAGCCTCTGAGCAAGCATGTTATTAATGGAACCTACATGTTGCTGTAGCCTGCAGTGCACGCAGCCTACACAAAACATTCCTTTTGCTAACAAGTACCTGTGTATAAGGCAGAACCTTCTGTATTGACATGTCAATGTTGAATGACAAAAAAACTATTTCTCAACATTTGATGTGAACAAATACAGCTACAATCAGCAGGCCAAAATTGTTTTTTAAAACCTGCAAAACAATAATCTGGAAGGCTAAACCCACTCATGGCAAGTTCGATGTGATGCCCTTCCTCTAGGGCCTAGGCTTTACCATATCAGGAAAACAATACTCATCATAGCTTCCTCACTCCCTAGCCTTTGAAGGCTTCCCTTCTGATCTTAATACCACCACCTCCTGTTAAAACATTAACCTGATTTAAATTAGAGAGGGTATAGCCAGTTCCTTTCAGGGAGTTAGTGGAATCCCCATCTACCTCATATCCTTCAGAGGGTGCAATGCTACTGTATTTAGATCATGCCAGGACTCAATGAAGAGAAGTTTGGCATGGGAATGTATTAGCTTCACTTTGATATCTTCTCCTACACCAATAGATTCTTTGACTGGTGTTTTCAGCCAAGTAGACCCCATGCCCTAAATATTAAATATAGCATTTTTTCACACTCAATATTCAGCAAACTCAGGAAAAATACAACAAATATGCAATATTAACCAATTTGTTTAAAGTGGTTTATTTTATCAATGACGTTGGGTTGACTACACACGTACAAGGTGAGCCAACTAGTATTCATTACAACTGTAACAAGCACACCAAATTAAGCATGACAATATCCCAAAGGATCAAGTGAACAGTATTATTTGAAACACTTTCAATACTAAAAAAAAAATATTCACTATGCACAATGTATCAGCATTGTATAGCACTTATGTACACATTAGGATTTGTGTCCAAAATATACAATGCTTCAGTCTCCTAAATGGAGAAAAAAACATAGTCCATTCACGTGGCTAGACAGCTGTGCCTCTCTCAAGATTCTGTTTGATCTCAGCTGTATATTTGCCATAGAAGCGCTCTGCCTTTTTGTTGAATTTGGCATTCCTCTCATTGATATAGTCGATGTCTGCATCGTCGTTGTAGGCCCTGCGCCGGCTGTACTTGGCCCGTTTCTCAATCCTGAAGATAGCAAATTAATTCATGTTAGGGAGGACTATAAACAAACAGTTTTATTATCTCTATTTTAACTGGCCAAAGAAAGTGAGAATGGAGGAGAAACTACATTTACAATTTATGCACCTAGTCTGATGGCAGAAAGTATTGTCCAGTCTCCTCTCTAACCCAGAACCTGATTGATAATGAAAAAATGCTACTTGTGTTTTCCCCAATACTTATCCACTGAACTGTCCACCAACCATAGATAAATAGAACACAAATAATTATGAATACACTTTGCAAAGGCCTTATCGAGATACATTAAGGATTTTATGTAAATTGAGCTACGGTTGCATAGCTTGTGAAACAAGGCAGATGATAAAATAACTCCCTTTATACTAGTTCCGCCTATGCCTGTATCATAGGTAATGTCAACAAACATAAAGCTCCTGAAGTTTGAGTGAGGATCAAAACTAAATGTGGTAGAGACAGAAAAGGTGGTTTAGCAACAATCCATCAACCAAACAATTGACCTAGAATGTACAGGGAATTATGGTAATGAAATAAGAAAACAGACAAGCAGCCAAAATCAGCAATTTGCCTGCCAAGACTGGATAGAATTGCTAGAAGCAAAGTGTAGGTGTGTAATATTAAATACCTGAGTAAATAGACTTATCACTGCAATAAATCAAATCAGGAATTTTTATGTATGCATGATTGCAAGTTGTCAAGCGTCAATTAAATGTTTATTCTGTCAGCGTCCTCAAACAGATTGTTAACAGTAAAATATGAACAGACAAAACACTTCATAAAAAAGTAATGCATGGTGGTGGTAATAATAATAATGACAAATGGCTGGAGAAAATTGACATGGGTGGGGTTGCTACATAGATTAGCATGGTTTACCTTACGTTTGCCACTATTCCAGGATAGTTATGTTTCTGGTTAAAGCCATGAATGTTTCAAGCCTGAAATCTTCTATGTGATAGTTTTCACTTCTGCTAGTGGATGTTAAAGCTGAAAACCCACTACGACTTTATCGCCAGACACATACAGAATTGCCTGAGCTCCCCAGATCTCCGCCCTCTTATTCCCCATTTAGTGAGACCAAACACAGTACATGCAAGGTATGCTGTGCCTTCCATCTCATTATGTTGTCCGATTGCACTTACTGTTTCTCCACGTCGTCCACCATGCGGTCGATGCCGTCCTTGGTGGGGACGTGGGTGCCGTGGATCAGGGTGTTGGAGGTGGGATGGAAGTCCTCACCGCTGTGGAGTCAGTAAAGTCAAATGCATGACCTCAGATAATTGCCATCAGGAATGCACCGATCTATTAGCAGGAGATCGGAATTGGCCGATATCCAGTCAAAATACAAGATAGGCGATCTTCCTTTCTAATGGCCGGTACGGAAAACCGATCTTTGTCAGTTGTTGTCAATAAAATGGCTGTCAGTTCACCATTGATTTAGCCTTTTCTTGATTTAATGTGTTACCTGGATTAAAATTGTAATTTATAATTCACAAATATATGTAAAATGTATTAAATCGTATCGGTCGATTTTGCTGACTGAAAATCGGCTATCGGTATTGGCCAAAAAAACAGATGGGTGCATCTCTATTTACCATTTTAACATTGCTGTGATTATTGGCATTCCTTTAAAAAGGTGACGTGTGACCGCTGGTATGATGGCTTGCTTCACAGCGCTGCACAAGGCAGCCTCTGAGGCTAACCAGGCCCTGGGCACTGAACCCATGTTTGGCTTGTACGTGTAAACCCATCTTGGAAATGACTAACTGCTCTGGGCACATCATTTGCATTAACAATTCAAGATCATGAAATGATCTGGGGAGCATGCAGCTATGTAAAAGGTCATGGCAGGGATGATAGTAAGTGCTTTGTGCACATGTGATTAGGAGGTGCTATGATATGATGATTGCACTAGCAACAAGTTATGCACACGCGGCTGCCAGTGCCTCAGGGACCCTTTGAGCACATCACACTTTGCGTACATAATGTCTTCCCAATTCTAATCTCCCTCACAGGACATGGTATCACATAGTAACGCGGCACAGTCATTGCAAAAGGAGACCGTTACAGGGGCTTTACTCACCACTCCCCTCTTTGTTTCTCATAGTTCTCCATATCTGGTTTGATCTGCCTGGTGAGCCGCTGATACTGTCGCAACTGCGCCTCGGCATAGCCTGCGGTCGCAGCATGACAACAGGACAGACGAAGGGAGAGAAGAGGGAAGAGTCAGAGATAGCTGAACAGGGGTTGTAAATACCAGAATGAACAGCGGACAGGCACGAGGATCTGAGACAACATGTGGCTTGTTATGGAAAGACAGAGGCAATTCCTTTCTCCCTGCAAATCCCTCTGGTGGATAATTCTCCCCTTACTTTAGATGGGGGTTGACAACATATGGCAACCATATTTTACTGGGGCTGCAATTTTTTTTTTTAATAGATTAAATTGGCAGCAGTTGAAAGGATTAATAAACCAGGGGGTCCTTCACACGAAATCAGCATTGCTGCAATGAAAGAAATAATTTTGCCATTGTAGAAGGATCCACTGTGTACAAGAGGCAACATGGCCTTCTAAACATATACCTTATATAGTATAGCAATCAGCTGCCATTTAATGTATTCTTCCCTTAAGATTAAATAAGAATCATTAAGAAAAAAAATGAAGTTAAAG
Source organism: Typhlichthys subterraneus (assembly GCA_027564835.1). Taxonomy (NCBI): domain Eukaryota; kingdom Metazoa; phylum Chordata; class Actinopteri; order Percopsiformes; family Amblyopsidae; genus Typhlichthys; species Typhlichthys subterraneus. The sequence goes on along the minus strand of JAODUH010092287.1, from coordinate 519 downwards.
TCCCATGGCAGGTATAATACTTAGTATTGCTATAACAGGACTCCCCAAATAGCCATTTGCCCACACATAATATCTGGCCATGTCTGAAAATAAAGTTAATATAAACATAAAAAAAAGAAGCAGAGTCAGACTATAACTAAACATAACCCGTCAACATGAAAGCAGCAGTCACATGACATACTTGTCCTAATTTTAGCCAAGCCTTGTGAATAGACAATTAGTGATGAATACAGCCATTGTGTACACAGACACACACATTCTACAAAAGAGAGTTGCGTGAAATGTGGATGACTAATAATGTCATAATGGTTTCAGTATGTAACCAGAAAACATTTTTACACTTAAGAGGTAGGTTTTTATGCAAAAATAATATTTGATATAGAATAGGTTAGGGCTGCACAATTAATCGAATATCGATCGCGATTACGATTTTGGCTTCTCGCGATTAAATGAACATGATCGACTGCGATATTGATGTTTAAAATACGTGCTCTGCTCATAGAAAACTCTGCTATATAT
>JAODUH010092244.1:0-14292 GCA_027564835.1 Typhlichthys subterraneus | reverse complement strand
GCACAATGGTTATACATGGAATTTACTTATGAATATACCATATAATGATTTATAATGCTAATATGAATATTTCCCATTACACTAGCCACACACATTCAGTCATGAATATAAGATCCAGCAACGGGACCACACAAGGAAACCATGGCCGGGCTGGACTTACGTTCCAGCTCTTCCATCTCATAGTTGGTGTGTGTGGTGGAGCTAGTCTTCCCAAGGTCAATGATGGCCTCATCGTCTAGACCCTAGGACCAAGCAGAGCAAGACAGAGAGAGAGATAGAGATTACCACACAGATATTAGATTACACAGAGATGCTCCGAAACTTCCCGACACATTAAATTGGGTAATACTGAAAAAGTGTTGTTATGACATCAGGGTGCAAATGAGAGGAAGCGGTCGCCACGGGAGACGACAAGACAACAGTGTGTTCCATATGCCACTTCAATCTGGGCCACTGACAGTTGAGGTCCGGCCCCACAGTCTCCTCCAGAGAATGGGCACAGGAGAAAAAGCACATCGAGGGCTTGCTGAGACAGGACGTACGTATGGATATCTACGTGAGAGATTTATTTAAGATAATTAGGGCTGGCCCCAAATATTAGATTATTCGGGTATTCTTTCGTTGGGCATGTATTCGATTTAAATATTTGGATTCGAGTATTCGTTTTTTCACATCATGTATGCATGTTTTCCCATTAATCCCTACTGTCTCCATATACTGTAAACCCACATGTTGAAATTTAATTGCCTGCCCTACACTGTATTCATTCAACACACACTCTTATTGGGTAATACAGGAGGAATCAAAGATTATTTCTGTTATTCTTCTTAATTATAGTTGAGTGTTTTTAATGGCTTTTTTGAGAGTATTCGATCATTCTTTCGGGAATACCATCAAGTATTGGAAACCTGCAAAATGGTATTCGGGACAGCCCTAGAGATAATGGAAAATTTACTGGAAAGTAAACAAAGACTGTGGTTTAAATTGGTAGATTAGCTGCCCACAGTTTTATGAACAACCATGGCCATGATGCAGCAGGCTGCCTTGAATCTTTCTCATGCACACCAATTCTGCTGCTGCGCTTAATGCGATACGAGGGAATGGTTGCCTAGCAACGTCAAGGACCTCAGCTCAGACAAATTATAAAAAAGGTCACGACCTTGGAGAAAATTTAAACTCCCGTTACGGCAGCAATGGCATGTGGCACATCATAAAAAAGCCATGCAGACAAGGCAACAAGTTGTCAAGAAATTAATATTCTTGCTTCTGGTCACACCCTGATGCCCCAAAACAATCCTTAAAATGCACAACACATAAACACAGATACTTTCACACCCCTTTAAAAGCGTGAAGCCTGCTTGGTCCAATTACCAACGGTGTTAGAGATCGTCTCCCGTGTTTCTGGCTCGAGTAGGCAAGAAAAACACGACACGGGGACACTGCCCTCAATTACTGCCGTGTGTGTGAATAGAAGACTTGGTCGGGACTGCTGCGTGTCATTAGTGGACTGACAACACGCGGTCCCCCCGATCACGGAGCAGCTGCACACTTGTGGGCTGCTGAGAAAGCAAACATTGCTCTGTTACTGGAGCCACAAGCAAAACACAACACAATAGGAAGCTGCGGCACTGTGTCACATTGCATCCTGCACCCACGCCGCACGCACGGCAGGAGGATCTGGCATTTTACAGCTCTAACGAGGCTACACACTCGCTGCTGTTCCTCTGACTGCACACGAGAGGAGGAGGAGGAGGCAGGGAGAATTGATAAGGAGGCCGGGCCCACCCTGTTCCCTATCAGAGACTATTTTTATCTAGACATGAGATGGGGGAGTAACAGGCTATTTCAGACTGGGCAAGTGACTTCAAGGTACCGCAAGCTTTAGGCTAAGCACTGTATGCCGGCCATGCAAGGGCAAGTGGTATGGAATAGGGTTGGTTGCGTGTTTACAAATTGTTCAGACAGGACAGGAGTGTGGTTACACACACACCAATTTTTTTTTTCTGGATTTCAATTTCACTGCCGAACAAATCAAAACAACGGTAAGCGAGAAAAAAAAAAAACTTAATTGAATAAACCATGTTTATAGTTAGATGTGGCGGTAGGAGCAATAGAATGCTGTTGGAGCATACGTGATGTAAATCAGCCAGTGGAACAATACAGCATGTCTGGATGACAGGCAGGATCTCATTCGCTGTGACCCTCCATCTACTGAAGCATACTGGCCACTCTACTGAACAAACCGACGGTTGTTGTGGATGGAGAGCACGTACTCTACTGAACAAACCGACGGTTGTTGTGGATGGAGAGCACGTACTGTACTGAACAAACCGACGGTTGTTGTGGATGGAGAGCACGTACTGTACTGAACAAACCGACAGTTGTTGTGGATGGAGAGCACGTACTGTACTGAACAAACCGACAGTTGTTGTGGATGGAGAGCACGTACTCTACTGAACAAACCGACAGTTGTTGTGGATGGACAGCACGTACTCTACTGAACAAACCGACGGTTGTTGTGGATGGAGAGCACGTACTCTACTGAACAAACCGACGGTTGTTGTGGATGGAGAGCACGTACTCTACTGAACAAACCGATGGTTGTTGTGGATGGAGAGCACGTATGCTCTTATGTGGCAGCCTCGTGCACACGCACACATGCACTTGTCTGGGTCCCCGAGGAGTGGAGAAAGCGGAGAGAGGCGGGGTGTATGCTTTACCCTTCATTACATCCTCCCAGACACCAGTGTGGGCAGGGTGTAGTAGGCTATACTTTCCAAATGGAAATCAGATTAAAAGCAATCATTTGATGGAAGAGCTCTGGGACCGGAATGAGCAGTTCTTCCATGTGAATTCAATGCAATCGGATTTTTGCCCGTATATTTACCACAATAATCACTGCATCCTCAGACATCTGTGCGTGATGCGTGCGTGATGCGTGCGTGCGCGCTGCTCATATGACGTGATATGCATAGCCTGTAGCTTTCCGGTGTGTGTGTGTGTACAGGGCAGGCTTGGTGGATTTGCATGATATCGAATCAAGCTGGTCTCCCGACAGTGTCCTGACTGGAAGTGGTAGCAATGCAGGAGCAGAGACACAGGAGGAGGTCCGGCAACAACACACAGTCACCAATCAGCACATCAAAGATGTGCTAAATGGGACATGGCTGGCTCCTGTGATTGAAGCATCAGGACTACTGTACCTGGTCTGACGTATCAGGTCCACCCTCTCAGGAAGTCCTCTTAACATTTCATCCACCAGTTGAATCCCAAAACTAAATTCCCCACCCGGTGAGCTTGTTAAAATGAAAGCTAAAACGAGACCAGTTCAAGTGTTGGGTGTAAACTGTAAAGTTCTCGGAATACCACTGCTGTAAACCTTTACCACAAGTCTTATGACTACTGTGGCCATTTACAGTGCATCTGGAAAGTGTTCACAGCACTTCACTTTTTCAACATTTTGTTATGTTACAGCCTCATTCCAAAATGTATTAAAATAAAAATACAAATTAATTAAAAATGTATAAAAAAAAAACATGAGTGAGTGAGATGAGTGGAGCCTGGTTTCCTTCAGACATGACGCTTGGCATTCAGGCCAAAGAGTTCAATCTTTGTTTCAGCAGACCATAGAATTTTCTTTCTCATGGACAGAGTTCTTCAGGTGCTGTTTAGAAAACTTCAGGCAGGCTGTCGTGTGCCTTTTACTGAGGAATGGCTTCTGTCTGGCCTCTCTACCATACAGGCCTGGTTTGTGGAGTGCTGCAGGAATGGTTGTCCTTCTGGAAGGTTCTCCTCTCTACACGGAGCTATTGCTGGAGCTCTGTCAGAGTGATAGGGTTCTTGGTCACCTCCCTGACCTTATGCCCTTCTCCCTCGATCGCTCAGTTTGAGTCCTGCTGGTTCCACATTTCTTCCATTTATGGATGATGGAGGCCACTGTGCTCATTGGGACCTTCAATGCTGCAGAAATATTTCAGTAGCCTTCCCCAGATTTGTGCCTCGATACAATCCTGTCTCCAGTCTACAGACAATTCCTTCGACTTCATGGCTTCGTTTGTGCTCTGACATGCACTGTCAACTGTGGTACCTTATATAGACAGGTGTGTGCGCCTTTCCAAATAATGTCCAGTCAACTGAATTTGCTACAGGTGGACTCCAATGAAGTTGTAGAAACATCTCAAGGATGATCAGTGGAAAAGGATGTGCCTGATCTCCATTTTGAGTGTCATGGCAAAGGCTGTGAATATTTATGTGCATGTGATTATTTTTTCATTTTTTTTTTTTTATTTTTTAGTTTTTAATAAATGTGCAAGAATTTCTAACGAACTTTTCGCTTTGTTATTATGGGGTATTGTGCATAGAATTTTGAGGAAAACATGATTGTAATCCATTTTGGAATAAGGCTATAACAAAAAAGTGAAGCGCTGTGAATACTTTCCGGATGCACTGTATGTGCATTACCAATCTACAAAGACTTTGTATTTTTCCAATAGAAATACTGTATGCGGCACATGTTCAGAAGAACCCATGACAGCACGACACGAGTTACGAAGCAACCAGTCACATAGTGCGGCCTAACAAAATGACCCTCCTCGGGTGAGCTAACCTCGCCCCGGAGTCATTGTGATTGTGGAGCTTGCCGGAGCTGCCAGAGTGGCATGAATGCCAGCCGTGGCATGAATGCCAGCCCATGCAGCCCACCTCAACAGAGAGGGTAGCACAATGTCCTCATGTAATCTGTTTACTCATTACCTCATCACTTAATGCTGAGATAAAGACCATATGGTGCTAGGTACAGTAGTTTAATCAAAGTTAAAGTCAGTGTGGTTACACTTGTTATTTTAAACGAGCACAATCTTTATCCTAGTAATATTATAGAGCACTTCCACAAAAAGAGCAACATGAAGCCTGTAGCATCAAGTAAACACAAAGATATGCAACTTAGGATGACACATACTAACACTAACCCTAGCACTAAGAATCACTATAGCAACACTGAGTCTCGTACTTGACCCCAATAGAAGCCTGATTATTGTAATGATGAGATGCCACCACAACAGTGGAGTGTAACTATATATTGGATATGTAAACACAACATCCTTTGTGTTGAATGGACTCTGGCTGTTGCCATGGGAACATTCAGACATAATTAAAAGCAGATCATTATGCAGCGTTTGTGTCTAGGACATTAATGTGTATGTGTGGAGACATGAACGTTAGATCTGTAGTAGTGCGTGTATGCGTTACCATGCTGAATGTGTCTCTTAAAGGAACGCCCTTCGGGACACGTCGCTAACAACCCAATGGAAACATCTTTAAACATGCCCAGTCATGCTGGGACCTTTCCAGAGAAGGCTTTCCCCGCCTTGCTGGCTGCCCCATTGGTGGGCACACATGCAAGTCAGCGGTGCCAGCCGGCAATCACGATGAGGAAAACAAAAATCAATGGAGGATGGACGCTGGCAGCAAACAAGTGTTTTGTATTATTTTACACATAATTTCAGACAGCATACAGTGAAAACTAAATAAACGTTACGTGGCAAATGTAATTTGTATTTTGTTCATAGCTACCGACTATCCGGCAAATTTTGATTTCTTCAATCCTTCCATCAGTTCTTTTCTGTAGACTAGACCAGAGCAACTGCCTTCACAGATTTGAATGCCAAATTAGGTGGCAAAGTATACCAAAAAGCCCATGTTTTTACATACAGACAGAGTGCCTGCAGGTTCATGCAACTTGATATAGGTTAGTCCGTACTCTATACCAGAGCACAATGTATTCAAGCAGTTTGAAACTACTACAACAACATAGGAATGTTATGTGAGGAGAACCACATCATCGGTCATGCGATGCCCACCATGGGTTGAGCTCAGTACCACCATCACCGCTTAGTGTAGTTACTTAGTGTTCCAGGAATATAACAAATTATTTCTCTCCAGTGAAGAAGAAAAAAAAAAAAGGTAGCTAGGTACATCATTATCAATCTCACGTTTGAACTGACTTTTGTTGAATGCACATAAGACAAAAAAAAAAAAAAAAAAGCGATGGAACACATTGGCCGAAATACAACCTCGTCGGAATATCATTTGACAAGGTTTTAGCTTTTAAAAAAAGTGTATTTGGTATCTTTTGAGATTAGCAAAACTCCATTAACTCCTAGCCAACTACATTTAGAAGAATAAATGCAAAAATATGGCATTTGTTTCATTAGCTTCAAGGTTTGTAGCCTACATACTTTGCCAAGCAATGAAACTGTTGCAACCAATCGCAAGAAATAACACACAACAATAGTGGAACAGAGGTGCGTTTAGAATTGGCAAACATTTTTCCATTTGCTGGAGTTCGCAGCAAACTGTTTGAGGAGGTAGATCTCAATGAACACACATTGACGCTGGACAAAGGATGACTGCTTCAATCTAATATGTTTGAAATGTTCAAGGTCAAAGCAATAATGTTTGCCACGAACATTCGCCAATTCTGAACTCACCTCTATCATTTTGCTGCTGGTTAAAATATCTACCGGTCTACAGAAAATATGGAATATGTCGCTGCAAATTTGAATTGATTATAGTAAGTTGATATTTGCCGTTTCTTAATTATAACAATTTAGAGATTGCTTTAGAAAGCACTACTTACCCGCATAGCCTACGATCTCCCAAACATATGAACTGCATCATTTTCATACTAAAATACTGGATTAAATTACCGGTCTGTCGGGTCAAAAGTAGGGCAAATCAATACGTAATTCACAATCAACCTTTACCAAAGACGGTGTGCCATCCTAATATGATAGCAATAATTTAATGCTAATTATTGCCATCATAATATGATGGCAATAATTTAGTTACACACAAATGTTATTGTGTTTATGTGGGAGTCAATTAAGAGTAGCAAACCACCTGGCCATATAATGAAATACTACAGTAGCTGCCAAAAGCACAATCTTACAGGCCATTAGAAGAGAATTCCTGTGAAATTCTATCACCGTTAAAAGCTAAATTGCAATACATATTATGTAACATGCTAACCAACTTGTCAAACAGTGACCAACTGCATTGCTTCAAACAGAGCTGAACAAAACACTGCCAGCTTATCAACTCATTCACTTAATATTAACATGTTACGATATATTAACACATTATGTATTATATTAACACACAATGATTCACATTATCGGACAACTTTACACGCATGTTTAGGTGCCTACCTAATCTACTTTTTTTCTGAGACACAGAGGTCACTGCTCATTCCCGTTAAGGCTCTGTCTGAAACATCTAGGCAGATATGGCAGTAGGCAGACACAGATTGGAAGGGGGGGGCGGGGTTGGGAAAAAGAAAATAAAGAAGTAACATGTCTGCTAATTATTTATCCCTTTAGCTACGTGTTTCTATCACACTGGGGTTCAGTCGTATTAACCAGCCTGAGCTTGACCGATCTTGAACCACAAGATCGTATTAGGCTATAGGAGCAGCCAAGCACCTTTTTGGGGTTGTGTTGCCCCAACATTCCCCTCTCATTCTTGCTCCCGCTTCATTCCTCTCATCTCCGTGCTCCTCCTGCTCATCGGAGCAGCCATGTCTTGTCCGTTTCCGTTCGTTCCCGCTCGCTTGTTACGCCCGCTGTCCCGGTTTCTCCCTGAGCCGGACGGCACGTGTGTCGTTTTAATAACAGGTGCTCCTCACCGACTATCTCCATTTCTCCCCCCCCCCTCCATCCTACACAAGCCCAGCATCTGCCTAGCACGCCTCGTTAGCACGCTGGCGACGCTGCCTCGGCAGGACGGGACCACAACATGCATGCAAAGATCTGTGCACAGCGCACTCTCACACACAAGGCCAACTGCATCTATTCACCTTGAAAGTCACAACATCCTGGCAACAGTGAACACACGCGGTCAGGCACGATACATACCGTAAGCACATGCTCTCCCTCCGTCTGTCTCTCCATTAGCGCTACAGCATCAGCCACAGCCGCTGTGGCATTAGCCGGTGCCTTATCTCGGTCAATTGTTGTGTGTGTGCGTGCGTGCGTGGCTAAGAGAGACGAGTACAGCACTGCTCCTGCTTCCTCAGCTAACCCTTTATGCAGACACCACCACCACACACACACACACAGAGAGACAGAGAGAGAGAGAGAGAGAGAGAGAGAGAGAGAGAGACCCACTCCCCTTCAGGCTGTTCTTAGCTCGGCAGCCAATCCAGTGTCATCATGAATATTTGATTCACACAGAAAAGACTTCAAATATACACACACACACACACACACACACACACACGAAGGACGAGCAACAGCTCACACACACTGACGTATTCAGGTCACACATCAACCTGTACAAACAGAAACAACACACACACACACACACTTCAGCTGTTACAGAAGATCGTTTGAAAAGAGAACATTAGAGCAATTCATTGGATGATTTAGATTCTGTCAAATTCACATTCCCAGGCTCAAGGTCAACCATGTATTTCAGCAACATGTAGTCTCACAAAAGACTATGACTCATTTCCTCACCCTGTCCAGTGTCCACACACACACACACAAAACATCTAGGCTAGCACAGCTGGTCAAATAAAAGGCATATAAAAACCCATATTTTATCAAGCATGGTGGGATGATATGTTTTAGCTCAAGGACAAAAACAAGCAACAATGCTGTGTTCGGTTGATGGCAGTTCTCATATAATGTACAGAATGTTGTCCTGTTGATGCTCTGCCTAGCCTACAGGAGCCAACAGCTTCTGTACCTACAGCCTGCACAACACATGCATTAAAAACACCAGAGTATACCCAAGGTACTGAGCCATAAATCGATGGTTTCTCACTAACATATTGCTGTCATATATGGAGGGAAATAAGTGAGCAGAGTGCCACCTAATGGCCAAATCTACATTAAACATGGCCCGGCAAGACTGCGGTTGCTTATGTGACTAAAGGACAGAATACATACTATATTGGTTGAAAATGTATGGATAGTGGCCCTCCTACTGAATGAGTTAATAAATAAAAATATATACAGTATCTGGTGTTCAAAAACAAGCAAAAAGGTTTTATTTGCATAGTATATGCTTAATTCATTAAGCACCGATTTAGCACAGTGTTTTCACTACTGAGAAGGCCCACCCCGCTAACAGCCTCCCCAGGGAAATACAATACAATAATCAAGTTCATTATTAAAAAATTGCTAAACTACTACCGTAATAGCCCAGGTGTTTTTAAAAATATCTGATATTTAAATATATTTATTTCTCATACCAGTGCAGTGCAGCCATCCACTACAGTTAGCCATGTGCCATTCACTCTGTGAATGGTGGATTACAGCCCATGGCAAGCATGCAATGTTTTAAAACTTAAAATAAAATAAAATAAAAATAATCATCCGATACTTCTACACTGTCCTGGCTCCGTAATTAGTTAACAAAGTGGCGAACACCAAATGTATCAACAAAGCCACAGCGCTACAATTTGCTTCAAAATGCATTTCTAAGTGTGAGGCACCGCCGCGGAGGACCGCGGAGCGATACTGTTTTGAACTGAGCTCGAAGTTAGCAAGAATGACTGACCCTGCCTTTCAGTCTGCGGTGATGAACAAAGCTGTTGTCACAGCATATTGGGTTTTAATATGGCCCTGGTTAATGCTTCAATAAATACAATATCCTTGAGAATCATGACAACGTTTTGCATAAGTCCAGTCTGTAAACTATTACGAAGCTGCGTTACACACAGTGCAGGTTTGATCCAACACACATTCATTTGAGTCATTTGCTGATAATATACAACTTGCATCGAAATGAAACATTACTAGCTGCTACCTTTTCTTTTGTCGAGTACACATCGGTTGGGGCACGTAACACTAACTAATGTTAAGTATATAGCAACAGAGTTATAGTTAAATGAAACAACAAATGAGTATCAGTGTACGCAGACAAACAGATAATCTTACTGAAGACGTTTTTTATAATATTAATCTAATCTTAGGCAATGTACATTTTCAGTATCTGAGGAGCAAGTTAGCTCATAAAGAAAAGATAAACTATTTGGAAAGCGGTTGTAATGTTGTTTTTCAGATCTTTAGCAGCATACTTCAATATTTCCAATATGATCAGTCCGTGTCGTTTACCGTACAATGCTGTGTGTGCCTCTTTCGCAGGTGTGACGTTTTTGTCGTGTCATCACCATTCAAATAGCCTAGCATGAGTTTATGATCAACATGTTAACTAGAGCACACAATAATATTGTTTAAGAGCACAAAGTTATTCATAGATCCAGCCTCTTAATTTTGCTCTCAACGTGCACTAAATTGATGCATTTAACTTTAAAATCTTCAACATTTTATTCCGGGAAAGCATGTTCCTGGGGCCAAAAAAAAGGGCCAAAGCTCCAGCTGCCCATAGTTTCACAAAATCATATGTGAAACACTCACCCAGTCTGAAAGCAATTAATGGGAAAAGAACAAGCTGAATACTACCACCGCCACACTATAACAGCATTAGCAATGGTGCTGTAGTAGTACAGGATGCTATAGTTTTGCAAAGCCTTCAGAACAACCAAACTCATATCATACTGTATCAAAGCCAGCCAGACTGTTTTAGCCAACTATTGAAGATTAAATAAGTTCGACTACAACTCATAAGATGTTTATAGAATGTGTTACGTAATCCTCCCTTTCAAACTAACTACTAAGGCTAACCACAAGAAAAAAAAAAGAAGAAAACACTCCTCAACAACCCCCACACCTCACCATAGAGCTATCTTTTGTATGGAACATGGACATGACATGATTGGTGCCATTAGGTCTTCATTGTATACGTAAATCTTCATTGTGTTTAATTAAAATGTTCCTTTGAGTCAACGACTAGGAATCTACAGGCCAACAACACACAATGGTGTCATTTTTCATAGTCCAAGTAAAGGGCCTAACTAGTGCCTCCAAAGGAACAAGAGCACTTGTATAATGTGTGCATGCCACAAGACGTGGATTGTATAGAGTTAACAAACAGGCTGTCCTTGTCTACAACTATTACCTATGATCTTGTGGGCATGCATACATAAATGTGGAGCGTTATTATTATTGTCACACCATAACAACAGTGGTGCGCACCCAGGTTAAGATGACGCAGCTGTTACCGTAGTAACTCTCTTCCTGATAGCTACATGAACCATATCACTTCCCCTCTGTCAAAACATTGAATCGCCAGTGTTACTATCTCATACGGAAACACTTGTTTCTGCCAATCTAAAAGTTCACATTGTTGCTTCCACTTGGCCTTCAGAAGACCAATTCCAGCACCACAGGCAGCCTATTATTTTAAATTAAAAAGACATCATATGTAGGCCTTGCTCTAAACAAAAGTGAAAGTGTAAACTACTACATGCTCATCACACTAACCAAAAGGAACTAGATGTATATTGGCACATACATGATGCACCCATTTATTCTTACAGCTGAGAGTTAGAATACCTGTAATGGCTGAATTTAACCCCCCATTTCACAACTGCCCAGACTCTTGGCTGGCAGGACAGAAGGTAAAACTCCATTGTAGAGGAAAGCCAGCCGTGTGGAGTAGAGTTAGTAGCAGCATGGTAAGTGAGGTTGTACTGTCGAAATAATAGAGAGACCTGGCCCATTTACTGCATGTCACAAATAGCTGAATAGGAGTAACCGAATGAATGCTGATGACCAGGTCATATTTAACTTTTTTGTACAATGTATGGACTTCTATTGCAATGATAATTAATTGCTATAGACACAGCAACGGAGCCTCAAAATATTTCCCAGAAGAAGCCTAAATACTAAAAGTACACTATCAATTATATTTTAAATCTAAATCGGTGCATTTCTTGACAACTAATTACCAAATAACAAAGAAGAAAAATTTTAACTTTAGTTGGCGGAACTCTGTTATTTCCATGGCTCTGTGGTACCCTATGCTTTGAGTGACTGGACTAGATTCTTTATATCCTGCAGGTGAGAGATCACACAGCTAGCAAAAGACAATAGGAACAAGTAAACAATGATGAAATCACTGTTATGTAATTGCATACTCAGCCAGGTTGGTGGGGTTTTATTTTTGTATTGTTAGTTACCCTACAAAAGAGACTTGCTCTTTTGAATCTCACAGCCACTTAATGTGTCTGAATCAGCTACAACTTCTGATTAGTTACTAAAGTATTCAACAAAAAAAAGCTGCATTCTCTACCTAGATAATAGAATGGCTACGTATGTGTTGAGTGATGTTACATAATACATATGGGCAAAAAGGTGTGGAATATGTTTATGGTCCAATGTATGATAAACAATACTGACGTAGAACACAGAATAGCTAGCCCAACCAGTGAATAGCAATTGCAGTAAACCTATTCTAGAGCATGAGAAATACCCACAGACTGGCCTAATTTCACGTTCAAGCGATGCTTGTTCCTCCCTTGTGAAGCCATTATGAAAAGACTCCTAACAAGGTAATTGCCTATGACGTCAAGGCAAAAATGAGAGAAAGAGAGGAGACTGGCTTGTTGAAATCATATTTCAAACAGTCAAGCTGAAACTAATGCCTGGCTGACAACAGCTGAATAATGGCTCATGCTTCAAGATGCTCACTCGCTCTGACAAAGACATTGTTAATGAACCCTTAGAGCAGGGCTATTCAATTCCAGTCCTTGGTATTTTGAAGCCTGATAACAACCCAGTCATTAGAATCAGGTGTGTTGGAGCAGGGAGACATCTAAAACATGCAGGGCAGCGGCCCTCCAGGACTGGAATTGAATAGCCCTGCCTTAGAGCCCCGCCAGTTATCCGGAACCAGGCAGGTGACTTTCTGAGACCTACTGTGTCACAGTGAAGGTATACTGTCTAATAAGTCTACCAAAGACATAAAAGAGTGGCCAACTCCTTTTCACGAGGGACCCAGGAGTCAGGTTTCTTCAGAACTGTTCATGGACACAAACACACGGGCACCCCATGGGGGCAACATTTCCTACCCGGTCACAGCCCAGTGTGCCATTTAGCCTAAACTTAGCTCTGTGGAAAGTTTTGCTAAATTACTACTGGTTAGTTAGTTACCTAAAACCTATAAAAGGTGTATTCACTACCTGGATAATAGAATCAATGGCTCCCTTTGTGTTCCGAGTGATGCTACATAATACATAGGAGCAAAAGGGTGTGGATGACATTTAAGTGGTGCCATATTAACTTTACCAACAACGAGAACAGGATGCCCAGCCGATTAATTCTAGTCCAAATTAAACATCTTCTGCACAGTCATCATGGGGGTTCTCCAGTGCAAACAAACGGAAATGTTGATGTGCTGGCACTCCAACCAGACAGTAGATCATACGACAGCCTTATGAAGTTATGGACCCGTGGCATGGTCTGGTGGGAAGAGTGACAAGTCAAGCTAATTTCCTGTGACCACACACTGCATATGGGCATATGCCTTCGAAACCAGTCATGTCACACAGGTGTTGTTGAGTGTGAAAGGAATTCCTCAATACTTTCATTAGTTGTTCCATCATATTAATGTGATTTTCTAAGGATTTTAAAACATTTTGAGTTGTATACGCTGAGCAGAATTACAATCGACTATTAAAACGTTACTTTAAGAAGCAATACTTAAATCACGTTGTGGCCAATGAATACAGTATAAACTATGCCTTTAAGCAAACAACAACACATATAAACACAGAACTACAAACTACAGTTTGGTGTGCATTTGAAGTAAGACTTCTCTGATCGGCATTACAAATGTTAAAAAATACATAATATTTGCTTGCCTTAGGGGCAAAACAAGAGCAGTACATGAGAAATTCACAGACTGCCCCAATTAAATGTTTAAGTGATGCTTGTTCCTTCCTTTAAAGCCATACAAGTGACCTAACATGGTAGTTGCTTATGACAGCAGGGCAGAAATGACAGAAAGAGGAGAGTTTAATTGGTTAATTCTTCAAGATGCTCCCTTGCGCTGATGAAGACACAGTAAATTAACACTGAGAATCCCATTTTCAGGAACCATGCTTGACTTGACTGAGAACTTGTGTCAGTGAAGGTGTATTGACTAATAAGCATGCCATAGACGTAAAAAGGGTGCCAGTGTTACGCCTAATTCGCCTAATACGCCTAAGCAGAAAAATCATGAAAAAGTTCGATAGATCCATCCATCCATCAATCGTCATTCGCTTATCCGGAGTCGGGTCGCGGGGTCAACAACTTCAGCAGGCGACCCCAAACCTCCCTTTCCCGAGCCACATTGGAAAGCTCTGACTGGGGGATCCCGAGGCGTTCCCAGGCCAGTGTG
>JAODUH010092233.1:4147-14293 GCA_027564835.1 Typhlichthys subterraneus | reverse complement strand
AAAACTGTGCTTTTCTTTCAAAAATTAGGAAATTTCTAAGTGACCCCAAACTTTTGAACGGTAGTGTATATATATAACATTTTGATGGGATGGCAGGAAAGCCTTAGGTGTTGAATTTGGCATAAATGTAAGCTATATCATTTTCAGACTATTTAATACCGTTAGCCTACATATTTCTGTAGGCCTATTACTCATGATACTTATGATATTTTGATGGATGGTTTCCCATATGGACTTGTGTCTATAAATCAATGTGACATGTCAGGTTACTACATACAGTATTTAATACTATAGTACAGAGCATGTTTAAGCTTTGATATAAAAGGAAACAGATTTAGGAGAGCTGCTTACTATATCACGATCGCAATATTTGCCAAACTAATCGCAATTACACTTTTTATCAAATCGTGCATCCCTATTTACTAGTTTAATGAATCATGAGTGTGTGGTTTTAGTCTTGGTTAATGTAAAAGACATTTTAACATGTTAAAAACATCAAATCTGTGTGTTAAACAGTTAGTTCACGATGAAGACATACAGTAGTTATTGGGATTGCACTGTGACATAGGACAGATAGCAGCCAGTTTACCTTGCATTATATATTTACGTTGGATACAGACATTTATGTATCAAATGTTTTGCAATCCAAAAATAAAGCATGCAAAATATTTGACGCATTTGGTGGGCACCCGGCGTAAACACTGTATGTCTAGCGTGATGCACAAATATGCCAATACTTGTCCACTACTACTTCTGCAGACTGTTTGTGTACTTTTGACTCTGTGAAGGTCAGATCCATATATTTATGCTTTGTCAACACAAATATGCTGGTGGCCCTTTGTATGCTGGGAAGCCTCTGGGAAGCCAGTGTCTGTCCAGTGACTCCTGTGTAGCGCTGTGCTGGTGTGTGCCTGCTACTGCTCTAATGAGTGCAATATTAAGAGCTTGCTGCATGCACTCCCCCAAGTGTGTGTACGCGCGCGCGCTCGGGTGTGTGTGCGTGTGTGTGTGCATGTGCATATGTGAGCGTGTGTGTGCATTTGTGGGTATCTTTACGTATGTTTGGGGTGTATCCATGTGTGTGTGGGGGGGGGTGTGTGCGTGCATGTGTATGTGCATGTGTGTGTGTGTGTGTGTGTGTGGGGGGGGGGGTGCATGAGTATGTGTGTGTGTGTGCATGTGTGTGTGCACGTGGGTGTGTGTGCATTTGTGGGTAACTTTACGTGTGTGTGTGTGTGTGTGTGTTGCTGGCTCCATCTGCAAGCGGGGCATGGTTGTGGGATGCAGGCAGCTGTCGAGGCCTTAGTGCCCGCCCATGCCCCTGCCTGGGGTGAGGGGCTGCTTACATATGCAGGGCTCCATGAGGAGGGGCGGAGGGAGGGGGAACGGTTGTGGGGGCCACAAGGCAGTGAATCCCCCATAGCCAGAGACTGAGGACCCCTGCAGCAAACAAACTTCCAAAAAAAAAAAAAAAGAACTCTCAAAAAGACTGAATTCCGCGAGGACCACGGAGGCAAGCTGCCTCCCTGCTTCCGCAATGCCAGCTGCATCCTTCATCACCTCTGAGGCAACAAGGGACTACAGTGGCACCATTACTGGGAGAACTACGCCTCAGAGGTGGTGGTGGGGGGTAATTATTACCATCATAGCTCGCCGGCTAATCCTCATTCATTACCATGCTGTTTACCGCAACCGCAAAGAAAAAGTGGAAATAATTAGAAATTACAGGGGTATAAACACACAATTACCAGTCAGATGTATGTTTCTTCTGCCTCTCTTCCCTCCGTGGGGGCCAAATGGAAAACCGAGTGGAAGCAAAATAAGGTCTTCATTAATTATTCAGTGGGAGCTTTGCAGACCCTCTCGTATGCTACAGTAGCTGCTGTGGCGTGTCGGACCGGTCTCTGTGTAATGATTAAGACTCAGTCGCAGAAACTCCCAAGGGGCTAGCATGTTGGTGGAAACACCTACAGTATGTAAACGGAGAATAGGTTGCCGTACAGATGGAACGACTCCATTTATTTATTTTATTATTGTTTTATTTTATTTGTGCAGTATGGCATCAGCTCTGCTATAACATTCATGAACAATGAATATGGAATCAGAAATGGTATAGTGTGTGGCTCTAAATATGTCTGATTATGAGGAAAAGGTTTCAAGCTCAAGATTACAGAGTGACGTCTGCACTGTGTATGTTGGCAATGCCTGTTGTAATCTAGTATTATTCACATTTTTCTGCCATGTTTGGCGATGCATGTACATGAAGTCATGGGTAAACAAATTCTAGAATAATAAGGAAAGATGTAAAACTGATTTCAAAGACTGTGTGGACAGAACTGTGAATGCAAACATATGTCCCCATCGCTTGTGTATTTAGCAGACCGTCTTAAGCTGTTGCATTAGCAATGTGCAGCGGTCTAACTCTCAGAGGTGATTTCCTTTCTGTGGGGTTTATAAACATTATCTACATCATTTATATTAATATATTCACATTGTCCATTTGAATGGTGTTAGCTAATTCAAAGTCAGTGACTAATTCTGCTATAGCTTTGGGAACATGCAATGCCCAAGAATAGAAGGTTTTGGCATGCCATCTTCCTACTCATGCTTTTATGAGAATTTAAAATATACAAAATACCAGCAAGAAGAGCAATCTAGGATTTAAACATGTTTTTTCTTCTACAGAAACTGCACTGTATAAGCTATTGTAACTGAAAACACTTTCAATTCCTGGCTCAAAACATGACCGAGAATATCCTAATATCTGTAATGTTTTTTCTTGAAAACACATTATGGATAGCTTCCATAATTAAAAACCATGCATGCAAATCGTATTGATTTGAATATGAATTGAATTCTCATTTCATTAGGTTCCTTGCCACGTCTTGTTTCACTAAGCGATGACCCCCAACTCTCCCATTGTGTTATGGGGCAGAAACATGTTTTCAGTTTTTTTAGTTTAGCTAGTTTTTTAATCTGTGTTGAGCTGTGTTTCTTGTTGTGCAGGTGTGTAAAGGCTACATGTTGGTGCGCAGTGGAGGCATGTGACATCTGTACTGTAGGAACATGACACTAGAAGAGTTATCATTTAAGGCCAATTGCCAGCCATGTGTTCCTTAATCCTGGCAGCTGTTAAAGGTATAGTCAGCTATTGAAAGATAATTGTAAGATAATACACTTTTTGTCAAATTCAACCAATATCTCCTCGCATTTCGCTGGTTTAGCAATCTCTGTGCACGTTGAAAACTTGATAATTTGATACTTCTACACAGCCCTAGCTCCATAAATAGCAACATAAAAAAATTGGCGAACACCTCTCAACAAAGCCGTAGTACTACGCTTTGCTTCACAATGCGTTTCGATGTGTGGAGCGGTGCCGCAGAGGGCCGCGGAAGGATAACGTTATGATTGTAGCTCAAAGTTAGCAAGCGTTCTTGAGAATGACTAACCCTGCCTTTAAAGGTTAAACTAGACCCATTCATTTGAATCAGGTGTATTGGAGCAGGGAGACATCTAAAACATGCAGGACACCGGCCCTCCAGGACCAGGATTGCCCACCCCTGCACTAGACCGACTGTTACAGAGCACTTTTAACATGGCAGTGTGTCTTAGCCTCGCAGCTCAGGAGTATTAATAGAACCACATACCATACTGAATGATGTAACCCTGTGTTCTGGTTCCTGCCGCAGTTCTACACATCCATTCTCAATTCACACACAGAGAGAGAGAGAGAGAGAGCGTGGACAGTGCCTGACAAATTATCCCATACCGCCATAACTGTGTTATATGGCCATTCTCATTTGGCATAATCAAACTATGTGTTGGGCACAAATGAAGACGTGGGCAAGGAAATTGAGCTAGCAAAACTATTGATTAATACACTGCTGTGAAGGGCGAACGCCCCATTTTATGTATTTTAATGTGCTTCACTTTGGTTATTTTTGGTTTGCTTCTTCACTAATGACATATCACTCAGACTTTTACCTGACAAGAGGAGAACACCTACTAATGTATACCAGTGCAGAATGAACCATGGTAATATGCATGTTCGTTTGCGCCGCAGAACTGAGTCGCACGAGACACCCCGGTGAGCTATTGTTACGTAGGAGTGATGCTACCCACGGCAACTAAGGCAAGGAGCTGGCGTTACATTTTACACAATGTTCCTGGTCTCACTTGCATGACACTGTATTGAGAATCAGACGAGGGACAGTGGTGGATGAACAATTTGGCCCTGCTAACCTTCCCGTAGAGGCGAATTAGAGAATGGAGCATAAATTGCTCCTGTATGTTTGGGTTTTGGTTTAATTTCCTGAATGGAGAGTAAACACTCGCCTGGGTTTAACCTCCAAATGGAACTACGACAAACATTTTGGGGGGTGGAAGCCTTGGCAGGCAAAGGGAGGCTTTTTTCACCCCCACATTGCGGAAATAAGGCTCGGCCAGATCCGCGGCAGCTCACATCCCACGCCAAGCCCCGTTTGCTAGGACGCGCCATGCCACACAGAGCCTGTGAGTGACACAGAACAGCTACAGTGCACACAATGCGACGGCTGCGTAACTCCCACATTATGGACACTTTAATAGACACCATTACATGATCTAAAAGACCGGAAAGGGGATAAAGGCAAGAGATGTGGAACTAACAAGATGAGGGCATTATCCAGCTCTTTGCTAAATGATTATCCAGAACAAGAAATGTGATTAGAAGATATGAGTCCATGATAGTAAACCCTAGCTGGGAAAATGTATGACCACTGATTGCATAACCTGATGAAAACATCCTGCAGACCCAAATGGGTGGTAAGCAGATGTGAGCTAAAGTAAATATTGATCTACAGTACCATGTCGTATAAACAGCCCATTATCTACATAAAGAAGACTTAAATTGGACTGTCACCATGACACTGACCATGTGACATGACCATGACACCATGTCCTACACCTGCATAACTGAGTAAATGACGTGCAGTATAATATATGTGACTGGAATCCCTAAGTCAGTGATTCCTGTCACCATTTGTTGTATTGTATATATTAAAGTGATATTGTACTTCGGTTCAACACAGTACACACACAGCGTGGAATAGGAAAAATTTTATATCACTTTAATATCACATACATTTTTATTTATTAGAAGCTTTTGTTATAGTGTATAATTATACAGATACTTTGTGAGGTGGTTCTGTGCAGTAGGGATTTAATACCAAACCTTATTATTATTGAATATTTTTGCAAAACATTTACCCTAAAGATTTAACCATGTTATAATATATTTCGATAATATGTAATTCTAACAGTATTACAAACCCTTATAAGTATGAATTATATTGCACTATGAACCTTACATAATCTTAAAATAAACCATATTTTCTAAACAACTTAAAAGGTAACAATAGCCTGTACAACTGTACAGCTGAACACATGTCAAAAAATGGCTGACTTTATAATGAAAAAGAAAAGTGACATGGTTTTTGCAGCTTGCAATCTGTGCAACAGTAAATACCCTTCCTGGAGCTATATGGAGTTAGGGACAAAGCTTTCTAGTTAGAAAACAGGGGCAAGAGCTGTGCATGTCTGATTTCACATTTTAAAATGCAGCACTAAAAATTAAGTTTCGGTGCCTGCATTAACTGAGTCTGAACACCACTAGCTTTTTTTATTTTTTATCTACCGACACAAATAAATCGAAGTCTACATGAACTAAACTCCACTGAATTAAATTCCTTGAATGTGTGTTTGGTAAATCCCTCAGGTTATGCCACTATCGCTGTTCTATCTCGCTTCCAAGCTACAGAGTAACTTCTTTACCCCTTCATGCTTCTATTCCTAGTATAGATTAAATTCAAATTCAAAATAATAATAAATGCAGCTCATATACCAATACAATGTCAGGGGCGTGTATTAAGGATAGTTATGGCGTCAACACAGGTAAATCAATCTCATCCAGATGAGTAAACCAGTAGCAGTGATTGTGTTCGGTATTTTGAAACAATGCGCACAATGTGTGTTTTGGGACCATGGAAAGCATGTACTCTGAATAGCATGGGAATTCAGCAGGGTTTCTGTCAAGCTGTTTTGCATCTGTACAGTCCAACTTTGAAGGGAAGGAGCTTAGCAACACGAAAACAGAAAAAAAAATGCAAAAAACTGCTCATTTATAATCTTTTGGTCGGGTTTTGTTTCAAAATCCCCAAGGAGTTTGGCTGCCAGATATATCCCTGTGCAGGAAAGCTAGCCACCCTAACAGGTGTGTATGTGCCCATGCCTGTGTGTGTGCGCGTGTGTGCGCGTGTGTGTGTGTGCACGTACTGTATGTTCTTACACTCACGTGGATGGGTGCTCCACATGCACGGATTGTCGTGCAGAAACGTGTGCGTAGGAGGGCACAAGCAGTGTGTTTGAAACGGCCATCAACACCTCACAAAGTGGCCTTGTGCTACCGTGGCGGAGGCCTATAGTCAGGTTTGCAGCAAGCAGCCTCAAATATATTGGCGTCTGTCTACCCTGTGTTCGAACTTGTATGAGCATGTTGTCGGCATGTTCATGTGCATGCGTGGGTTCATGTAAAGGTCTGAGGGGGCGAGGTGGAATCTAAGGACCCCCGGAGAGAGGACCTTGACTTCCAGAGTTCTCACTAGCACAGAATTGGTAGCCGCACAACCTTAAAAAATGAATTCAGTATGATACTGCTGGAAGACAGTACTGTCAATTAATTTTTGAACTGTGTAAGTTTTGTTTATTCATAATAATGTGTTCGCCCATGAGCCACAACTGCATATCAAAAAGTGTGATCCATTGATGTGTACAGACGGGCCTGTAGGTAACTTAACAACTTAGAGACCTAGATGTGGGGCAGTTCAGGGACAAATTGTTTTCGACAAAGTACTGCACTTGCTGTGAAAGCCTTAAACCTATTGGCAATGACGGCAGCTTGTTCAACTTTAAACCAGGAATTGGAAACTCCACAAGTGTGTTGTCAGAAGATCAGTGGGCGATCTAACAAGAGCAGATCCATAACCGAGAGAGCCGTGCGTGGCTGTAGGGGTGAGTGGGCGGGGGAGGGGGTCGGGGGAATATTGGAGAGCTGCCGAATGAGGTTCACGGATCCTGGCCCCTGCAAAGGGTGATCGCTATAGATGCGGAAGCTTTATTACGCTCCTCAGTCAAATGTATGGATCTATACACGACAGCCAGCCCCTCCCTCTCTCTCTCTCGTGCACCTCCTCCTCCTCGCCTCATAGATTCCCCCGTCATCGTGAAGTGGCCCCGGGTAGCGGCTAATTAGCTTGCGCCGACAAACAACGCCAGTGTTTCTCTATCTTCCCGGTCATGTCTCATTACACCAGCACACCCTGTTCATACCCCAGACAGGTGCATCTGTCCATGGAGAATGAGACAGTGTTGTAATGACCGGCCAGCGGATGCTGTAATTAAGAGGTGGCGCCTCTTGGCTAAGGGCAACTTGCGGAAGTGGATTTATAAAGGTATTCTATACGGTATTTTAAACATTAATGTAGGAGCAAACAACTCTGTTCTAAAGATATCGTGGAGTTAATTGTTTCCTGTGAAGAGAATGACATCACACTCCCTCTGTGTGTGTTGAAATTAGAGCTCCTCTGTTCTTTGTTTACAATAGCCAGGCCGGACACACATGCATTTTAGTGTGTGTGTGTGTGTGTGTGTGCGTGTGTAGTCCATGAAGCATTTGTTTTGGTATAAGATGCATGGTGCGCTTAGTGAGACATCTAGGGGTAGAAATGCACATAGATCCACTTGAACTGAACACCACATGGTTCTCGCTGGGCCTGATGTGTGTGTGACAGTGACGGAGCCGCGTTGTGTCGACGGTCGATGGCGACGGGGGTAGGAAGCCATTTTGTGTCGCTCGTGATAAACGCCGGCGAGCACACTTGCGTCTACGAGGCCCCCAGGCGCCTTCAATGTCTGCAGCCGCCTGGAGACACACAGTGAGACATATCCCTTCCTCTCTTCTGTCAGTTGTTCTGATGTGAGTGGAGGGAGGAAATGGTGCGTTGAGCGCCCACGCGTTTAAGCAGCAGGCCAATCTGAGGCAGGGAGCCAGAATAGGAAAAAGTGAAAGAACGGACAGAGAGGGTGAAAGACAATGAGGGAGAGAGCGTGCGTGTGTGTGTGTGTGTGTCTCTGTGTTATCGAGGAGCGAGAGTGAAAAAAAACGAGACACAGAAATGAGATAGCAAGGATAGGAGTGTGCAGATTGATATAGCAATTACCAAGAAAGCTGTTCCTCAGTAAGGAATACATCTACATACATTAAAACCAGGTTGTGCCACAAAGGCTGCATCTCTTTGAAAACAGGGCTGTGCAGCCTCCTCTGTAACCGACAACGTGAGATGTCAACATGGGCCAGCCCTTACCTATCGTCTAGATTCAGCTATGGAAAACTAGAGGGACCAGTTATTCCTAGAAGTTTCCTTTAAGAAAACAAGCACAAATACGAAACTCCGAATAAGCAGTTGCAAATACTGATTAATACATTAATGCACAATGTGTTATTAGATTAGAGCACAATAGATTACTGAAAATATGCATTAAATAACACTTTTTAACACTCACATATAGAAATATGGTTTTGGATTTGGATAATTTCCTACACGTTTATGAATAGGTTATATAGATAACTAATGTAAATATTAACATACTGTACATGTGTAATAAATGTATAATAGGAAAAGAAACTAGAAAACGTGTTATCTTTAAGTTTTAAAGCAAAATTAACAATTGGTCTTAAAAGCTTGAAATTGCTTCATTACACATAATTACCATTCACTGGTCTTGATTAAGAAATTATTTTAAAATATGTTTAAAACAACCTGCTAATGTTAGAAGTGTGATGTTAGACAATTAAATTATTCAACATTTATGAATCACTACTCAAAGTTGCCAATAGTCACTTTCAATACCAAGCCCTCTGGTGAAGTTTAAACAAGTCTGTCAAAAGTTTAGAAGACCTATTGCACATGTATGAATCATAACTCACAGCTACTCATGAAGTGAAAATGTAGTAGAACTATTCACAGCAACTCACCACGTCAGCAAAGTCAGTGACATGTACTGGTATGTCTGTGCTATCCTCTAGCTAGTAGTCTTGCAGAACCAGCATTTGCATAGCCTAGCTCCACCCGATTATTGCTCTCATCTACATTGGTTTGGCTGAGATAATAGTCTGGATGCCGTGTTCATATTAGCGTTTTCACAGCCACCCTGCTGGCGGACCAATCAGCATGGCTTCCATGGGATTCCACTATACGCGTGTGCGGAGCGTGTACCTCTGGAGTTGATCACGGTCACTCTAGTCAATGCTTGCACTTCCACCACGAGTACCGAGTAACTTGTTTATGATGCACTTTTTTAACTAAGCAGAGTGTGAATCTAAATTTCCAAAATAGTAATGCTGTCCTACTCTTATTTAGTGTTTGCACCTATAGACAGATTAATGCAAACGCAGTGTTGCCAACATGGCAACCCATAAGGTTGATGAAGTGTTGCCACAACTTTATCGCTTGATATTTTTGCCACTTTTGAGACGCTCTGTGAATTTATTTCTAAAACGTGACTAGCTGCTCTAATTAATCGCAGTCCACGGCTCTTGTGCCAACTCTCCCTCTCCACTGTCCTAGGAAGTTAGTAGCATGTGTGTGGTTGTTTGTGGCATACAGGAGAACGTGTTTTGCCACACAAGTGAGTTTCTATGGTTACATTGCTTGACACTAGCTGTGACACGCTCTTTTGAGCGGCGACAGTCAGCCACAGAGATCTACTTTGAAAACCGGAAAAACAGTTGCGAGATCATTGGCGTTGTTGGCAATGGTCGGATTGATGTAGCGAGTAATGACTTTAATATAGCCGAATGTAGCGGAGTAAAAGTAGAAAATATTCACAAATATACTTGAGTATAAGTAAAAAGTATGTTCCATTCACAATTTCTTCAAAAAGTCACTCAAGTAACCTGGCTAAAACTAGCTACAGTAGCTAGTGGCCCTTTAACATGAAGAAGCTAAGACTAGCTACAGTAGCGAGTGACTCATCAACATGAAGAAGCTAAGACTAGCTACAGTAGCTAGTGGCCCTTCAACATGAAGAAGCTAAGACTAGCTACAGTAG
>JAODUH010092212.1:0-14298 GCA_027564835.1 Typhlichthys subterraneus | reverse complement strand
CACACACACACACACACACACACACACACACACACACACACACACACACACACACACACACACACACACACACACGTCATGCACACAGCCCTGGTTTTCCCCTGGCTTGTACATGGATCTATCAGGGAGCATGCACACACGTTTGCCCACTGTAATAGGCGCACGCATGCATGCACATACACCACATATTCTTTGGTAGTGGAATGGGTGGAGGGGGTCTCTTAATAGGTGTGTTGTGCACGTGTGTTCAGGGGCCGTGTTAAGGTGATTTCTCTATCCCACAAGAGTGTGTGTGTGAGCTATAGAAGGACACCCATGAGGTGTGCAGCCTCCGCTCAGCCAGTCTTTATAGGCAAGTCTGGCCAATCGGCAGCCATCTCGGTTAAGCCTCTGGGCAGTTATTTGGCCGTATGTAAATGAATGGGGGAGTGGCGGGGGAGAGTCATAATCGCAATGTCGGTGGTCACCGAGACATCAAAACGGCATACCGGCTAGGGTTGGGTACCGAAACACGGTTCCTATATGATCGCTCTCTACCGGACCTAATTCAAATGCACATTTTGGTGCCTCATTTCGGTCTCACTTAGACTAAATCTACATAATACGTTTTAGTTTAAAAAAGGTGTTTAAAAACTAAAAGAATCTACATCCAGATGCATGTTATCTCCATATAATTATAATGAACAACAAAGAACAAATGACTACGTACCGGTTCAGGCACCGTTTAGGAACCAGAACCGTTAAACAAAGTAATGATTTGGCACCGTAATTGTAAAAAGGCTTTAGATGATCGTTGAATACACTGACTGTGACCAGATCACTCTAATAGACACTAGTCTACAGTTGGTAGATCACTAATAGACAGACGCTAGTCTACAGTTGGTAGATCACTCTAATAGACAGACGCTAGTCTACAGTTGGTAGATCACTAATAGACGCTAGTCTACAGTTGGTAGATCACTAATAGACGCTAGACTATCCAGTATTTCTCTCCTCTCTCTGTGCAAGCACTTTTAATGTCTGTCGGCCATTACAACTACCTCTCGTTGGCCCCTAACCCGTACCCTAGCCCCTGCTTCTCCCACTCACTCACAGGCGTGCACGCACGCACACACGCACACACGGCGTGTTAGGTGAGATAGGGGGTACATCTGGCTGTAATCCCCTCACACAGTGGCTGCAACAGTATACTGCAGTAGCGTGTCTAACTCTCAGCCTCTCTGGGCTCTACCATGCAGCCAACTATTGGGTGATACAATTCTCTTGTATCACCCTCTTGCACACATGTCATTATGTATCTGTTTTTTTCTTTTACCTCTTTCAACCCGTGTTGAGTGTTATGCCATCTACTGGACTCCTTGCATGTCTCTCTCTCTTTCTCTCGTTCTGCTTTGGCCAGTTTGCAAATCAGCCGTCAGAGGTGGCTACTACAGATTTAAATGGAGTCGGACACACACACACGCGCGCGGGCGTGGTGTCAGGTCCAAATTGATGAGGCAGATTTATGACTGCGACGGGGCACAACAAATTAAGCTGACAGTGATGTATGGGGGGCGAGTGTCACCCTGGTCTCCCGCGCTGACGGACCCTCTCTACGCCAGGCCCTAACTCCCACACCTCCTTGTTAGGCAGCCCCCCCCCCACCCCTCCTCCCCCTCCACCCCCGGCATAATGAAATCCCTCACCGATGTGCCCTCTCTCTCTCGTCCCCCAGACTCATCCCACCGCCAGCAAACTGCCCTTGAAGGACGGCTTCACGTTTGATGACTACAGGTCAGTGTGTGTGTATGCACGTGTTGTACATGTATTTTAGTTGGCCCATATTTGTGTGTGTGTTCACCTTGCCACTTCGCCCTGGAATCTGGAGTAAGAGAATGCAAGAAAACCCCCCCCCCCCCCCCCATCACACACACACACCTTTCAGAAATGGCATGTTTGTTCTCATTGCTCTTTCATTAACAGCCAAATAATTTTGAAGGGAATAATTTATAGTCAGGACCTCCATTGTATCTCCTCCACACACGAGTGCGCGTACACACACAAATATACACACACACTCACACACCAGTCTGACGCAAGCCGCTGTTCCCGCTAGGAAACGCTGGCTGCGTCGGCCATATTGGATCACGGGGCAGCACATCTCGCACACGCTCCTCAGGTTGTTGGGACAGTTAAGTCATCTCTCTGCTGGCTAAGGCTTCCACTCTGTCTGGAGATAAGGCACCTTAAGTCACATGGACACGCCTCATCCACAAGGTGCATGCATGCGTGCTGTGCACTCCATGGAGCCGTAGTTTCCGTCCACTCCTCCAGATGGCGCTCTGAAGCGTGTTTCCCCACACAGACTCAAAAGCACGGTGGCAAGGTCATTTGCCGGTACGCCTTTGCAAATAGTTTTTCCCACAGTTGGTCATAAGGAAACTGTACACTGATATTTCTTCTTCTTTATATATTTTGGTGTCAGTCAGTTACCAAGTAATGTCCCACATGAGTGTTGTCTTGCTTCATACGAGAGCTTCAGTGAAACCTTAGGGCAGTGGTACCCAACCTTTTAGCCTGCCTCCCCCAAAATGGTTGAATCCCAATATCTGTGGAGGTGGTAGAACCATAACAGCCATAATATTATGTTCTAGTCATTTAGCAGCAGAATACATTCACGTAATGTGTGAACTGTAGTAACAGTATCCAGAACCAGGGGGTGTTGTAGAACCAGGGTAAGTAAAGGCAAGAAGTGACTGGTGTTTTGTCTTTCTGTTCTCCCCTACACCAGGTGGGCCGTTTCCTCGGTGATGACCCGGCAGAACCAGATCCCCACGGAGGACGGCAGCCGGGTCACCCTGGCCCTCATCCCCCTCTGGGACATGTGCAACCACACCAACGGCCTGGTGAGTGGCCTCTAGGGGGCACTAACATGTTGCAACCCTACCAGCAGTCTGGTGAGTGGCCTCTAGGGGGTAGTCAAGTAGTCTTCTTTTGACTTGTCACATTGAACATTAACCAAGCTGCTGGTGGATGCTCTCGTTGTCTCGCCCTCGTAGACGATCACGTAAATAATTGCTGAAAATATGTGGCCCACCTACGGTTTCTCTTGTTAAAATCTAGCCCACCTGAATTAGTAATTGAATAGCTCTGGCGTGCTGGCTTAGAATAGCTGACTCCACCTTTAAACCATGCAGTGCAAAGGAATTAGCGGGAAGCCTGTGACTTTGGAGAAGTCATTCTGACATCTGGGGAGATGTTTTCCTAGCTATTTGCTTTGGTTTCGACATAATGGGGGTGGGGGGGGGTGAATGCATTCACCCATATGCTCATCATTCTTGAACTACAATGTCATTGTTGTCATGGCAATATAGAAACGCGCTTGCTTGTGGTAGAGGTGGGCGACGCATATTGTTTTAATATCATATATTCATCTCACATAAGTGCCGGTTGAGTAATTATACACGGTTAGAACAACAGCCTCTGAGGACTTTCAAGAACTCGAGGTGGATCATATTTCTGATCTGTTTTTGATTCAACAGAGTAACTTGTGTTGTCTACTCCGATATGTTCTCCCCAGGTTAGCTATGTTTGTCTCTAAAGCTCTTTGTTGGAGCTAGGATGGTAGAGGAGATCACGTTACCTTACGACTGACTGACTGTTGCCCTCAGATCACTACGGGATACAACCTGGAAGACGATCGCTGCGAATGCGTGGCTCTCAGGGACTACAAGAAGAACGAACAGGTGATTCTCTCTCTAGATTGCTCTCTCTCTCTCCCTCCCTCTATTACTTGCTCTCTCTCTGTGCGTGTGTGTGTGCATGCGCGTGCGCGCGTGCCTTCACTCTTCCCCCGTGAATTGAATTGTGATTGGACAGTGGCCGGGCACACTTGCACCCCGCGCCCCTTATCGCCACAGCTGATACCAGCAGCCGAGCGTGAGCTCATGTTGGCCTTATCTGTCCAGCGGGGAAGGAAGGCACGCTATTGGTGGAGCAAGCGATAGGGTAGCCACCCCCTCTTCTCTCTCCTCGTCACCCCATCACCTCACCTGGCTCCCAGCACACCTCTCTGTCTGATAGGAGACATTCCATGAGGTACGGAGGGGTGTTGGGGGGTTGCAGTGTAGGTTTAATGGGATACTGGACCAGACTGGCCTCTCTGCCCCTCCCCCAATGCCCTCTGCTGTCAGAAACCTGGGAGATGGATCTATACATGAGCAGATCCTAATGTGGTCCTCCATAATAGAACTGCCATGTTGCTATGCAGGCTTTTATGTAGGCATGCTTCAATCGTGCTGAGTTTCCACCCCCTCCCCCAAACAGATCTACATCTTCTACGGCACGCGCTCCAACGCAGAGTTCGTGGTCCACAACGGCTTCTTCTTCCAGGACAATGCCCACGACCGGGTCAAGGTCAAGCTCGGCGTCAGCAAGAGTGAGCGTCTCTACGCCATGAAGGCCGAGGTCCTGGCTCGAGCTGGCATCCCCGTGTAAGTGCCCGGCCCGCCCTTACCCCTATAGATGGGTTTACTAAAAGGATGGGTTAGAAGCTCGAGCTGTGCTGCTGGCGCTAGTCCGTCGGCCATCTTGGCTAATTTTTCTTTGCTATCTTTAGCTATTCTTGAGAGGGCATGCTATCTTCAGGCTCAAATCAAAACAACATACTTCCCCAGCGGTGCCTCGCACGTTAAAACACATTGTGAAGCAAAGCTTAGTACTACAGCTTTGTTGCTGTGAGCGGTGCTCGCCGCTTTGTTTGTGTTCCTATTTACGGAGCCAGGGCTGTGTAGAAGTACCACGTTTATGTATTTTTTCCAGCACGCACAGAGAACGGTAAGATGGCGAAATGCAATGAGATATTTGGTGAACTTGACAGTGCAATTGTAAAATAATAAGATGACTATACCTTTTTAAGCAGGTGCAATCTTGCATCATGTGACCTTTTTAACAAGCCTCAGCTAGAGCCTGTTAGGGCTTTTAATCCCTCATTACTGCTAAATAAACCCTTCAGAAAGAAGAAAGGAACCTTTCCCCCTTTCCGCCCCCACCAAGTATCAATTTACCATCCGATGCTCAGTTTTCATCGCGGAGAAGCTTAATCATTTTATCATTAGCCCCCTAACATTATGCAGCGTTCCCCTCCTCCGCATTTTTAATCGGCCACCTTTTAATCTGTTATTGATGAAAGTCTAAAGCTCAACAGTGGAAATTAAACGAAACAATTCCCGTTGTTGCCGCGGTGCTCTATTAAAGTGACAGATATACGGTGATGTATCATATTCAGAGGAAGCAAGCGGCCGCTCCTCTGTCAGGCTCTAATGGGGGGTTGTTGGCCGGCATCTGCTGTTGTGGTGCCAGCGTCTACAGCCTGCGTGAGGGGACATTAGAACATGTTGTGCTTTTATCACCTTGTTTATTCTTTATAAACTCCTGTACAGCTTAACAGGCAGAGTTTTGAATGTAATGCACTTCGCCTATCGGAGCATGCACGGGATTTGTTGTTTGCCGATGCAATTAACAGCTCTGCTGTGTGGACGTGACGCATTCACCGTCTTAAAGCGTTAGCTTCCCATTGGCTGGAGGCCATATTGGTGGGACAATGGACAGAGGGGTAATTTAATTGCAACACTGGGCTCTGTGATCCGTTTTCGAGGTGTAATAATGTTGATCCAGGCCCACTGTGTGCGACATCGATCAATTTTCTGAAAAACGGGAACATATTGTCCTCCTTAAAATTGCTTTGCTCTGTAATGTTGTAAAAAAAAATAATGTTCTGTCAATCATAAATATATGAATGACTATCTTAAAAGTAAAAACATAAGCAGATTTCAAATGTGCTTTTCCTATTCCTTGGGTCACCTTTGGTTTTCTAAAGACTGAAACACTCAAATTTTAAAGCCATCTTCCGGGAGCAAGAAGCTTTCATGTGCGTGTAGGTTACTATGGTATGACTTAATTTGACTTTGACTGCTGGTGGGGTATCGTAGCAATAACGGAGCATGCTGTATGAACTTGTGCATGTGCTGTTGGAGGCCGAAAGGTGGAGTCAGCACTTTTTGTCAAATTCGGCTAATGCTTCCACTAGCTATTTGTTCTTTGTGCGCTGAAAAGATTTCTGGTCTCACCCGCTCTGTTGAATTTCTGTTGAATTCCCCCATTCCCCCCCCATTTCCCAGGTCCAGCATCTTCACTCTGAGCTGCAACGAGCCCCCCATCGCCGCACAGTTGCTGGCCTTCCTCAGGGTCTTTTGCATGACGGAGGGTGAGACGCACTCACGCACACACACGGGCACATACATAAACACACATGCATGCACGCACGCATACACAGCCAAGCACGCTCACACACACTCTCTATCACACACACAAACACACACACACACACACACACACACACACACACACACACACACAGACAGACAAGCATCCATAAACACAGCACACATACTAACCAATCAACAAATTGATGAATCAGTGAATCAATCAATGAATCAATCACAATGTCTCATTCTGGCACTGGGACTAGTCTCTCTGTAACCTTGACTACAGCCACAACATCTTGGGATGGGGGGGGGCGGAGAGAGAGAGAGAGGTAAAGGGAATCAGATTTGTGCGGGCAGCGCTCTCTATCAGCAGGAAAGCTGCAGGATGCAGCCCCCTGAGGTAGGGGCGGGGGTCCTGGGGGCATCAGACATCCCCAGGACCTGCCTGCATCTATCCCCCCTCTCTTAATGTTCAAAATGGCCCCTGTGCTTCTGGAGATGAGGTGGAAGTTGTGATGTGTAGGTGGAGGGGGTGATGGCTTCCGCCACAAAGCACCAGGGGTTGAGATCTACATGTCTTAACAGATGTGACATGACGGAATAGTATGGCAAACACACCCAGGGCACCGGGCTCTCTCTCTCTCTCTCTCTCGTCCCCTGCACCTTTACTTGTAGCCGAGCCTTGCTCAACACCTGGGCTCACAGCCAGCGGGCGAAAGGTTTCCCGAGACGAATGATGTGCGCTTCCAGTACGACCACGTGTCAGCGTGCTGGGTACAGTGGTCTAGTGGTTTGGGGTTTGAGCCCCGGGGTGGGGCTGGCCAATCTGTAAGCATCCTGTAGCAAATATGTCTTACCTGCTTCTTGTAATGGCCTTTTTAAATACCCAGCCCTTTAAAGGTAGGGTTACGGCCAGGCTACATCGAACGCATCGCGTATGCTTCAACCCTACGCTTCCATGATACTCAATGGGGCCAGCTGCACGATATGCAGGAGAGCAGTGCATGAGCGTATACGCTGCGGAGAAGCGTACAAATGAAACACTATACGTACACGGCCGGCACTGCGTATTCTTAAACCAAGTTACTGGTAAACGGGGACATTTCTCGCTGTATGTGCGTAACTGGTGTAGCCAGCAAAAATATAAATTCCGCTATGCGTTCAGTATAGCCTGGCCTTTAGTCATTCTCAAACGCTTGCTAACTTCGAGCTCAAATCAAAGCAAACGCCCTCAGAAGCTCCCCCACACACACACACACACACACACACACACACACACACACACACACACATTGAAACACATTGAAAAGCCAAGTGGCCTTTTGTTTGCTCCTTTTCACGGAGCCAGGAGTGTCACCCGCAAAAAGTAAGCTAGCGAAATGCAAGGAGATATTTAGTGAATTGGTCAAAATGTGAATTGCAATAGCTGACTCTACCTTTTTTTAAATGACAAGTAAAAGCCCTTGTTGTTGTAATGGTCAGTCAGGTTCATTCCTATGATGGCGTTGTGACCTCTGTTCGTGTCAATCACACATGCAAAGGCATCAAGCTGACAAAAGCTGACCGTCGGAAGCTTCCGTCATCTGTTGGCTGGTTCACCTGTAGTAAATGAATACATTCAATGACTATTGCCTATTAAAATAATGGGTGGTGAAGAGGTGGTGAAGACGTAATGTCACCCAGGAATTACCTTTGCTGACTTAGGAGGAAACCTCCTTAAATCTTTTTACTGCTTCTGATCAACAAATAAGTCCCGTGACAATGTTATCGTCGTCTTGGCGTTCCCACTGCAGACGAGCTGAAGGATTACCTTCTTGGAGAGGGTGCCATGAATAAGATCTTCACCCTGGGCAACAGCGAGTTTCCTGTCAGCTGGGAGAATGAGATCAAGTTGTGGACCTTCCTTGAGACGCGCGCCGCCCTGCTGCTCAAGACCTACAAGACCACCACCGAGGTCAGTCCCCCCTCTGGTTCCTTTCCCCAGGAGGATCCATCTCATCTCCCCCTCTCTCTGTTCCCTCTTCCCCAGGAGGACCTCAGCACCCTGGAGGATCCATCCCATATCACCCTCTCTTTGTTTCCCCAGGAGGACCTCAGTGCCCTGGAGGATCCATCCCTGCCCCCCCACTCCCGCGTGGCCGTGCTCCTGCGGTTGGCCGAGAAGCAGATCCTTCAGCGGGCCTCTGCCAGCGGCCGGGTCAAGCGGCTGCACTTCCAGCAGCGGCAGGCAGAGGGCGCCCCGCTGCCTCGCTGTCAGAAGGGCGTCGCCGCCAGCCTGCTGGAGAACACCGGCACCAAGCTGCCCGTCATCCTGCAGGAGCTGCAGGAAGTGGAGGAGGAGGAGGAGGAGGAGGAGGAGGAAGAGGAGGAGGAGGGGCGGGCGGCCGGCCTGGAGGAGGGGCCCCTGCTCCTCAACGGGGGAAGGGCGACGTACGGCGCCGACGGTGACACCCGAGCGGGGGCCGCCGTCCTTCCGGAGACTGGGCTTGGCGGGCCTGTTGACGCATTGACGCTGGACACGGTCAGCATCAACGGTACAGACGCGCCCGCGGTCCGGACTGGGGACGGGCCAGACGGGAGTGGCCGTTAGACCTTCATTAGACCGCTTGTCTGTTTATTTTTGGTCGAACTGAAACTACCCCCCCCCCCCCATCAGTTGCAGTACTTTTTAACTGTACATTCATTCACACAGTGTTGGTTTCTGTAGTTGTACCCTGCTTCATTCTTCTTCTCTTTTTAACACTGGGTTTCTTACGCATTCAGTGCAAATACAGTTAGTCATTTTTCTTTCTTGAGCCGGTCGGTTTGGAATTGGATTTACTGGTTTGTGTGTCAACAGCACACGCTGAGCCCTGCGGGAGAGAAGCCGATCGAGGACGCTTCAGGATGGACGAGTGGCGCATATCGCTGTGCAGACTGAGTTGGTTAATGGTGAAATGTATCCACTTATTTCATTAGGTTTGTTATTACCCCACTCTTGTGTGATATACGTTGACAATCATTTCGTCCAGTTGAGACAAGGTGTTAACTGTTAACTGTCTTTGGTTATGTTTAGGTTTGTTTCTTTAGTGAGGTTGATTAACACAACGTGTCAGTTGGCCTCGGAGGCCCAGGACTGAGTCTGTGTGAAATGTGACATGAATGCTGGGACTTTGCAGTTGTTGTTTCTATATTATATGATGGTTTATTATTATTGATCACACAAACTTTCTTAAGAGTGAGGCTATGGCATTTCATGTTATTTGCTAAGGCCTAGCGTTTACAATAAAGACAAGAAGTAAAGAAAAACTAAAAGTAAAAAAAAAATGTGTAAACATTAAGCTGCAGCAGTTGTAGCTGTATCAGTCACGTAAAGTCACGTAAAGGAAAAATGAATGTCTCACACTCACAAAACACTTATTTTGCTACATCGACTGAGAGAAGAGTGGGGTAAGTAAAGGTCTTAAGGCAATACATCTTTCGTAAGCTTTAACATTTGATCACTAGTTGAGTAAGGAATGTTTTGCCGTGTGGCCTTAGCAAGACCTGGCCATCATCTTCCCACTAAAAAAGTATGTACTAATTGGATCTAGTTATGTTTGCTTCTAGGTTCTATTGCATTTCCACTGAATGTTTCAAACAACCTATACAGCAATCTGGTTTTGCATTCTGTGTGGCTTGAGCACTTATTTTTCAGGAATAGTTTTTTAGTTAGTTTTGTTTTGTTAATGCAATTATATTGCTATGGTAGAACATTTTAAGTTTGATTATTGCTTTTCTAAATACCGCTGTACACTAGCTTGTGCAAGCGCCTAGCTTTAACCTTTTGAACACAAGAATCTGGATGCAATCTTGCTCTGCTTACACATACTGACAAGCATACTGTATGCAATAGTTTTGTGTAAATATTTGCATACAAGACAAGACTGAACCATTTGTACAGTATAGTTCAAATGTGAGAGTATGAAGAATATTGTTCTGACACTGTAAACTCGTGCCCAGAGATTAAACTTGACCTGTTTTCTCACTGCAGTCCAGCATGTAGTGTGGTTTTAACTCTTGTTATTCGCCATGGTTCTTCTTTACATTTGTTTAAGGAGGAAATGTTTAGCTATTCATTATTTATTTATTTTTCTTTCTCAGTGTATTTTTCCCCCTTGCCCCTGTTATGAATTTATAAAGGAAATATTATCTTTAATCATTTAATTCAGGGCAATTCAATTTTTAAATTCCCATTTATAATTAATACGTCTCAAAGATAAAACTCCTTTAAACCCTGAATATATTATTGTAATGCGTTAGGGTGGGCAGAGGAGGTCCGGTGTTGTTGGTTGTCTCTATGCTGGCACCGTCGCTGGTCAGACTACTCTTAAAATATGAATTATGTACTGCCCCCTGCCCCCCCTTCACATTAATAATACACAATGGCTGCAGCCACGTCCCGACCCCACCGATTGTCCTGAGAGGACCTTTGTCATCGTCAGCGTTTATATAATACCAGCAACGTTGAGAGCTGGCATGCTGGTAACTCGCTGATAACTGCAGAGGATCAAAGGTCACCATAAGGTCAGGCTGTTAACTACGACACACTGTCAATGGTGTGGAGGGTAAAGTTTGACATGCTAGTTTCTGTGATGTCCCAAGTCTGGAATATGTGTGGGATCGTGACTAGTCTAATGCGTGCTTAGTACTGTACTTGAAGGTATAGACAGCTATTACAAGCTAAATGTAAACTAATATATCAAATATCTCCTTGCATTTCTCTGGTTTACTGTACTGTGCATGTTGAAAAATGTATCTGATACTTCTACACAGCCCTCCATAAATAGGAACATAGACAAAGTGGTGAACATCGCTCACATCAACAAAGCCGTAGCAGTACATTTTGCTTCACAATGTGCTTTGATGTGTGAGGTGGTGGACTGTGTAGCGATACTGTTTTGATTTGAGCTCTTAAGTTAACAAGATTGACTGACCCTGCCTTTAAGTCTTTTTTTTTTTTGTTTTTGTGTCAGGTGATATCTAAGATTTTAAAAGCCCTTAGGGTGGGGTTGGCATAAGTCAACTAGAAATGGTGTTTGCAGAGATCTCATTGCTAGCTTTTAGGACTGTTGGACTCCAGTCAAGACACACTGCAGCTCTTGTTTGAATGACTCAGGACAGTCACCTAAAGCAAGCCTACTCTTCTCCTCCTGGTCTGCCCTCCTTCCCGACCGTCTTGTGATGTCTGTGCCTCCCAACCATAGCCGAGTGAGATCAGCCTCAGGCGGCAGTGGATCTCATAATGGAGACGTCTATCTATTATTGAACACAGAGAGGCCGGGGTGTCAAGAAGCTTGCAGCCCATCGGTAACACTATGTTTTACCTCCCTTCGCACAGACATCTCCCTGTGAAATCAAGGTAACTGTTAACAGAATGAACACGTCAGGATTGTAGACTGTTGCATTGCCCAGCCATAGGTGAGGAAGATTCAGAATGGAAGGCAGTTGAGTTGGGGTTGACACGTTTGACGAGAGCACCCTGGAATTAAATATATAGTCAGCTATTGTACACTAAAACACATTTGGTCAAAAGGAGGGATACTGAGAGATAATATTGAGAGAATATATGTGATGGATGTTAGGGCTGTGCGTTTAATCGTGATTTCAATTTCTTTGGCTTCTAACAATTACAAAGAGGATATAATAGAGAGAAAAAATGATTATTCTGAATGACATGCGCACATACCCTGTGGCCCCTGAAGTGAAAGATCAATGTGGAAAGGACCAAGTGTTTTTTTTTAGGTGCAGTAAATGCAACAACTTTCCAAAGTAGATAAGTAACAATACATAATCCTGATTTCAATAATGACCACAAAAAAAATACACGTTTTCCATAATCGTGCAGCCCTTAAAGCTGTAGGTTACTAAAACGGAGAGAGAATGGCTGATGGGTGCAGTACGAAAATAGAGAGAATATGTGATATGTGTTCTAAAATAATAGATAACAGAACAGAGAATATGTGTGTGATGGGTGTAGTAAGAGAATAGAGAATGTGTGTGTGGTGCACTTCAGCTGCACAGATGCAAATGGAATTCTGATAAGGACCCATAAATCCTGTTTGTGTGTGTTGTCCTAAACATACTTGCCTGCTGTTGTAGCAGCACACATAGGCCATCTATCTAAACCTCTCTCTCTCTCACACACTAAACACCAGTTTATCTGTGCGGTAGTATATGCCCCAGAAAGCGGAAATGTGCCATAGTGAATTACAGAGACACGCAGCGTAATTGAGAGGCACACAGATTCGTTCAAACGCATATAGGGACGTAATGGACATAGAACTATACCTAGAAGCTCATAGAAGAGACACGACAGAGATATGTAATGGACATAGAAATACCTAGAAGCTCACAGACGAATGTCGTGGATGCTCTCTCTCTCTCCTCCCCATCTGCTCTTTGTATCTCGTCCACACACAGGAAGAGAGGGAACATCCTTCTCTATTCTCCCAGGTCAGAGAGGGAACAATTAAGTGTGGAGGGCGTGGAGGGATGTGGTGTGCTGCGGTGGTGGTGGACAGGTGATGAATGGCGGAGCAGCCTCCAAGTGACAATATGCAGACAAGCCAGATCATTTGCAAATGGATGCAGGGAGATGGAGAGAGCAGGTAGGGTGGGGGCCAGCCAAAGTCAGCGGCAGCCAGGAGTGTGTGTGTGTGGTGGTGGAGGGGGGGTCTGCTATAACCCTTTCCAGCCTCATTTCTTTCCAAGGAGAATAGGGACAGGGATTGCGGTGGGGCTAGATGGAGAGATGCAAAGGCTCTTTTCCTCTCCTCCTGTTCTCTTTGAACTCTTCTTCCCTGCATCCTCTTCCCTACTTGTTGTATTCTATCCCATCTTTCCCTCCTCTCCTCATCTAGTCTTCTTCTCTCCTCCTGTTCTATTCCACTCCTCTCCTGTCATTTTCTCTCCTCTCCATTATCTTCTCCTTTCATCTCTCCTCTCCTCCTTTCTCCTCTCCTGTAGCAGCAGTCCACTGGCATGCCTCCTCGTAACAAATGGAGGTCCATTATTCTAATTCTGATTGAGTAAGCGGGGGAGCTGTTCTCCGGTTCAACCGGACATTAATCTTACATGCTCATAAAGTGCCTATCTCAACCAATGGCATCTGTATTTAACAGCATTGTGACAAACTGGCCTCCATCCATCACAGGGAAGGGAAACATCTTTCTCTGTGTCCCTGCCGAGCCTCTGGAGAGCCAGGCCACCACCCTTGCTGCAGCATATTGTTCTACACCTGACAATAAACACACATTAACAGCAGCTCTTTGTAACTGTGACAACCCTGACACCTTGTGAGTTCCCAGTGTTGTAGAGGTATATCATCATATTGGAAGTAAAACTTTACAATTAGACAATCGGTAAATGCTTTTCATCCAAAGTAACTGCATCGGTCCTGGAGGGGTGGATTCCTCCCTCTTTGGACCCTTCTTATCTATTTTTTTTTCTATTGGGTTTTTAATGGAAGTAATTCCTTGCCAAGGGGTAGAGGAGAATGTCATGGGGGTGTTTGTTTCCATGTAAAATGTGGGCTGTAAAGCCCTTTGAGACTGCAATGTGATTAAGGGCTATATAACTAAACTTGACTTGACTCACAGGGAGGACAGTAAATATTACAAGGGGCAGGTCGGGTTTGACATCTTGCTCAAGGATGCTTACAGGCAGGTCAACTCCAGGACCCGAGATCCTCTGTCTGGGAGTAAAACATCCAGGCCACTAGAAACATTCTGCCCTCTACTGACTTAGGCTACTATACAGAAGCAGGAGTACACTTTCCAAAAATTGCTCTTCAAAACAAAGTTTAAAAATTATGAATAGGTCATATTTGCTCAAAATAAGTAAATAAATCTGCCAATGGAACAAGTGAAAATTTGCTTGTAAGACTTCTTGAAATAAGACATTATATCTGGATAGATGAGAGCTGTGTCTCAAATCGCGCACTTGTGTACTTATACTTAATATTGTAACGAAATCAATACGTGGAGACTTGAGTTCTCTTTGGCACCTCGCCGTGTATTCACAATAGCTCAAG
>JAODUH010092201.1:0-14299 GCA_027564835.1 Typhlichthys subterraneus | reverse complement strand
TTCTGAAATATCAGAGAGAAGCAGACAGAACTACAAAATGATGTTGAGAGCTACAGTATCTTATAATTCCACCAGTCGATGCACGATCTTGATCATTCACCTGAATGACAAACATGTAGGCTAGACTGCAGGAACAGCAATATCCTTACATAGCAGGGTAAGTCAGCCTACATTGTTTTATTATAA
This sequence comes from Typhlichthys subterraneus, assembly GCA_027564835.1. Classification (NCBI taxonomy): domain Eukaryota; kingdom Metazoa; phylum Chordata; class Actinopteri; order Percopsiformes; family Amblyopsidae; genus Typhlichthys; species Typhlichthys subterraneus. The sequence goes on along the minus strand of JAODUH010092201.1, from coordinate 14,113 downwards.
GATAATGTTTATTTTTGACTTCCTATAGTTTTCATTATCTTGGCTTGCTTTAGACATGTGTTTAGTGCACCAGGATTTGTCTCACATCGATCTATATCTCATAATCCAGGCTGTATAAATAAACTTACATAAATTTACATTGCATTAATTGTTTTTCCACACAGAACAATCATATGTTAGTTAAATGCTGTTAAATACTGAAAAACAACATGCATAGCATGCAGGGCATAGGCCTACTATTTGTGTTTTCAATTTAAATGTCTTAGTTTAGACCATGTAATGTTTTTCAGTGTTATATATGTTATGTATATATTACATATTCTTTTATGTAATTATTTAATTTGAATCGTGAGTTAAATAATGTGAGTGACTGTCAGCAGGTAAAGAGTGCTATATAGGCCTTTGTCGCAGGATTTACTTATATAAAGTTATAAGAAATGCACGTCAGAGTTTTAATAAATATGCCTCTGAAAATGTGCTAATTGACAATACATTTAATAGCGCCCTCTTGTGACATTAGTTTAGTACATCCGGTCGAGGAAGCAGGCTAATTTACAGTATAAAGCCAAAACAGAGAGAGAGAGAGAGAGAGAGAGAGAGAGAGAGAGAGAGAGAGATGCGCTGGCTGGGCCGACGGCCCTTCGAGCCTGCATTTTGGCTGATTATAGGAACGTGTGGGTGTGTTGCACTGGAAATAGTTCGGCTATATTCTTCTCCAGTCACACTTTGTTCTCTTCATCTCTCTTGTCCCATATATATATTTTACTAGGACCTGTCCGGTATCATCTCTATTACAGATCTTATTTTCTGTATGAGTATGGAATAAGTTTAGTCCAGTTCAATAGAGTCAATAGTGCAGGAAATTCTCCCAACACTGCAAACTCTGCGCGCATCAGTGCGAAAGGATCCAGAAGCCATGATGAAATGGTGTGTGCTGACGTGGAGACAAGGCCACCTTCTGCACTCAGATGAAAACTGCAGTTGAGGGTGCCAAGACAAGTGAAAAACAGTTTCCCGGCACAAACAGCCGCGAGGTGCTCCCCCAGATGGCTGCAGAGAACATCTTTGAAGTGTGACCCACTCATAAAATTAAAGAAATTAGAATGACTCAACGAGCATGTGCGATAGGTTATATAGGCAACATAAATTGACAATATTGGGGAATAAAGGGGGAATGTTAATTTGTTAAAACAGCATATGTGTGCCCTGTGTGATAACTATGACGATGTGGTGCAGAAGTGTTATCCGGAGGCGGTTATGTCTCTGCATCCTACTCCTCGCCGTTGCTCTCGTCGCGCTTGTACTTTTGGACCTGGCATTCTGGGACGAGAGTCCCCGAACAGCACCGAGCCCCCCTCGCCGACCTCTACACATCTTCCGTCCACCCGACCTGGAGGTTATTGTTGACTCTCGTGATCTAGTGGCGGGGCTCGGTGTGGGTCTCTCGCCACTCGCCTCCTTTCAAGAAGACGAGCTTTTGTTCCTGCCGGGAATGAACAGGGCCACCGGCGTTTCAACTTCGGTGACGCACAGGAAAATGGCAAAATATCTGGGACTGCTTGGTTTGCAGAGTGACATGGAGCTGCCCACGGTGCAGACGTATGGCTTTAACGAGGCGCTTAGCGAGGAGATCCCATTGCGCCGCTTGATGCCTGAAACGCGACATCCTGCGTAAGTGCATGGCGAGGGCTTTACGCGCACGTAAATAATTTTAGGCTGCAGTTACCGCCTTGTTCTGGATGGTTCTCAAACGTTTTTATAATAAATGGTCTATAGGCAAACTTTAATAAACTAGTCATAGACTATCTACGATCATAAACAATAACAGGTGCGTGGGAGAGCAGTACAGCGAGTCTCTGCCGTCATCCAGCGTTATTATGTTTCCATGATGAAGCATGGTCCAAGTTGCTGCGCACTGTGCACAGCGTGCTCGACACCGTTCCAAAGCAGTTCCTGCACGAGGTTCTACTGGCATATGCTTTCCAGAATATTAAACTGAAGCTGGCGATATCAGGATGGTCTCGCAAGGCTATGCAAACTCTTCTACATAAAAAATAAATAAAAAAAAAAACTTGCCACATTTCTGCCCCAGCTCTCTGCACATATTTTGAAACACAACTGCCATGTGGTGGAAGGGTTAGAGTGTGTGACTCTCACAGGCCTACAACTCCCCTGTGAGAGGGTCCCAAACAACAATGTTGTTTTAACGCTGGTTTTAAATCAAGGAGTGTTTTTAATGTGTATATTTCTCCATACAGACTCAGACTCAGCTTTTGCCTGTCTGTGCTCCTCAGAGCGTTTGAAGGTCTGCTAAGTGAATATGTGGCACACTTGGATGGAGTGCACTTGATTCGTGGCACCAGGCGCCTGGGCGTAGGGGCTTGCAGATCCCTAGGTGCTTCTATGGCTGCCGGTGAGGTGCTGGTGTTTATGGACTCCCACTGTGAGTGTCATACTGGCTGGCTGGAGCCACTGCTGGAAAGAATAGCCAAAGACAGGTAGTATAAATCACCAGCCTGCACAATGTTGCACAGCTGAATGCTTAGAGCTTCAATATTTTACCGAAAAACGATTATGTTACCATTCACAAACCATAATATACAATTATATATATGTATATTGACCTTAATTCCCTGCATGTCTTTGCAGATAAATAGCTGTTGTGTGTTTTTGTGATTAGGTGTTTATTATAAACGTATTACTGTTTTTGGATGTATTACAATACAATATTACAATTACGTCATTTATCAGACTTATATGCCTGCTCATCAATAACAAGATGTGTGAGTTGAGAAGAGATAGAGGTTGTACATGTTTGTGTTAGCTAACTGCTAGAGCAGCAGATAATCACGCACCCTGTACTGGTCATTTCCAGTACTCAGGTGGTGGCCCCCATCATGGATGTGATAAACCCGCAGACCCTTCTGTACAATAACACTCAGTGGCCAGTGAGGGGAGTATTTGACTGGAGACTGGACTTTTACTGGGAATCAGTTCCTCATCCTCATCAAAGCAACACAGATGCTCCAGTACAACCTGTCTGGTAAATATACAGTATAGCCTACGCTCAGATTTGATGACTCAAGATGGCCTGACCTGACAAAGGCAAGAAACCTGTGTAAACAATGTGAAATAAAGTAAAAAAAAACAACAGATACCCATCTGTTTATCTTAGCCTCTAAAAGTCATAGAATTAACACAGATACCTTGTGTGAAATGAGAGTATCATTATTTTAGAAATAATATAATTATTCTCATTTTGACAGGAGTCCAGTTTTAGGGGGCGGAGTCCTGGTCATTGACAAACATTTTTTCCAGAGTGTAGGATCCTATGACATGGGAATGTTACTGTGGGGGGTGGAGCAAATTGAACTGTCAATAAGGGTAAGACAAAAAGACTACAACATAAAACATCAAGATGTTATCTTGACTTTGTAATTTGATCTCTGTACTACAGACATTTGTCTTGGATATCCAGAGTGGAAAATAGCATACAAAAAATTGAGAAATTTGATGATAACCATTATCTTTCCATATAAAAATAACTTTTCACTTTTATTAAGCAAGTCTTTTCATCTTGCCAATTTCATTTATATATTTAAATTTACAGAATATATTTCCAGTTCCATATTTATGGAATATGGATGTAACTGGATATCTACATATGACATGCTATATGTTTTGACATATGTGGGGTGCTAGCATTTTGCTAAACATGTTATAAAATATTTATAAAAGGGTCCATAATCATAAAAAGTTTATGAAAAAGGATATATTATTAATATTCAAAATAGATTTCTGATTATTTATAAATCTTTTTCATATGGGAGGCGTCCTGGTAATAATGCATTTGAGAATGATTTGTTTGGGTGAGTCAGGGTTACTTGCCATCTGTGGAATGTGGAATGCTGGGATATGATGATTTTTCCAAAAGGTCTCCTCATATTGAAATGTGGCCTTGGCTCAGCCTGTTGACATATGTGCACTGGTAGCATGCTGCCTAAATGAAGCCTAGGGCACTGTAGGCCTACGTTAAGATAACGCAAAATCTGGATATTTAAATCACTCAGCAGGTCACTTACTGTACTTTCTAATCATACATACAGTACATACATTACATTTAAATGAATGTATGAGCTAAATAATATGATCGGACCCATAGTAAACACAAGCGCATGCTTGTCTAGGTGTGGTCGTGTGGGGGGTCTATGGAAGTGGTGCCTTGCTCCCGTGTTGCTCACCTGGACCGCCACCATCTGCACTCGTCCTTTCCCGACCAGGAGAGCGTCCAGCGGAAAAAAAATCCGCGTGGTTGAGGCCTGGATGGACGAATACAGGAACATATTATTCAGGAGAAACACGCTTGCACACTTTATCAGGCAGGTGTGTTTGGCTTTGCGTGGGCATGCTTTCCAGTGTGCTCATTAACGTTGTATTGTCAAGTGGTTTTTGAAACGTCTGTTCTTGGTTTAAGGTGATGTCATGTCAGAACACTAGGGGGCACTGAAGTAACGTAGGAAAGGTTATTCACGTTAAGTTACATGCTCATATTTATATTAGCCACTACAGTGCTTATTTTATAGATAAGTGTAGAGATAGTAAGTATGGATAAAGTGCTTCTTTCTATAATTATGTAAACATAAACAACCAAGAACAACAATAAACATTTGTGCACATAATCATATTATAAAACACAAAAAAAATTACAATTTACATAGCCTGTCTGTCAAATATATATATCCAATAAATGTTCTATTGTGTGTGTGTACGTGTGTGCGTGTTTGTGAGGCTTTCACATCCCTGTGAGTTTCTCTTTTGAAGCCTACATAAAGGTTCTGTGTGTGTGTGTGTGTGTGTGTGTGTGTATGTGTGTGTGTGTGTGTGTGTGCGTGCGTGCGCGTCAAGATTTTGACGTGACAGAGCGGCTCAGGCTAAAGACGGCTTTAGGATGTAGAAACTTCCAGTGGTTCCTCTCCACCGTCTACCCAGAGCTACCCAGGATAGGCCTGGCCTGTCAGGAGAGGTCTGTCTCATGCACGCGCACGCGCACGCGCACGCACACACACACAAATGCATTTTGTGCATTCACATGCAACTACACACAAGTGTGTACATACAGCCAAGTATTACATATAATTACATGTACATGTATTACATGTACAGTGCATGAGCATATTGTGTAACGTGTTGCTCCTGTATGTTTGAAGCTGTACAATGTTGGTACCGGCTATTGTGTTGACTACCCAAGAGGCCAGGGTTTACACAGTGGTGACATGAACATAGCTCCATGCAGTGGAACTGGGAGCCAGGTAAACACTGTAAAGACTTAAGTTATGTTATGTATGTTGCAGTTGAGATCTTCACAATTCTCCTTTAGCCTCATGTGGTAGAAACCTAAAATATAAATTGAGTTGGCAAACTATCGGTGGAGGAGCCGGGATCCAGCCCCTGCAAAATCTATTTGAATTGCCAAACCAAAACTGTGTTGCGTGAAATGGAAACCAGGCTAGGATACGTTAGTATGATTTTATATTCAAAATAGTTCAGCATATTAATGTGAGAGCTTTATTGAGCTGCTTTGTTACTGTGTGTGACTCGTACCGCCTATTCTGAATGTGCGTATGCATTCATAGTGGTTTAGCTTGTGAAGAGTGGTGTGTGACCAGGTTAATCTACAGTCTATGTATGCCCTACGTATCTACCTATGCCCTCGTTCCAGCACTGTGAGTTGAACTCTAGGGGTGAGGTGCATTGGGGACTAGCAAGAGGCGTGTGCTTTGACGCCAAAGTAAACAAGGTGGTCCTATCCCCCTGTCCTAACCGCCAGCTGACCCACAGCAACTTCCAGTGGAATTACATAAATGCAAGTAGCCGTGGACGAGGATCAAGGCTCATTCATACGGCCCAGGAAGTAGAGATGTCATATTTTAAAACACTATTATACACTTGCTTTTACTCTAATGTTAACGAACCAAATGAAGTGAATTCAGGAATTGCTTTTATTTTTTTGTTTCCGGTTAGTATCTGTCCAAACTGTACTGACTATTCACTTGTTGTAACCAAGATACTATTAAAAAACGGTTGTTTATTTGTTATATAGCTACCTATCTCAACTGATGCTAACAGTGGTAATACTCCCTCCCTCAGCTGAGCAGGCAGCTAGTTCACCTGCAGTCCCAGTTATGTCTGGAAGCCGTGAAGATGGGAGGCTTTCCTCTCAGTGCCTGGGCTCAAGGAAGAGAGGCAAACGACCGCAGCACAGAGAGACGTCTCAGGCTACGACCCTGAATGCATCACCCCCGGCAACAGTGGCACTTTGAACAGCTAGTGGACCCCAAACATGGTTGAATCAGAGATACGGAGTGATTGATGGGTGTATGAGTTTTGAACATTGAGCATATAGTTTCCATCTTTTAAAGATGGTGCTACACTTATAGAACTATATATTCTAGTGTTGTCATGGAATGTGAAAATATATAAAATATATGTTTTTGTTTCAGATACTACTACTAGCCACTATAATGATTATTTCCTGTTTTAAGGATTGCACATAGGTTTAGTTATTTAATCATCTCAGCAAAATGTGTGCTAGAAAGTGTTTTTCTTCTGTTTTGCTGTAGGTGTTGTTTAGTTTAGTTTATATATGTATTAAAGTGAATCTATTAGGTCCTACTTCTAGATGTCAAACTAAGCATCTCAAAACAAAACAAAACAAAAGCTTCTAAACCACACACACACACACGCACTAAGGCAGCTGTCATCGCAACCAGTTTTCACTTTGGCCGATTGTTGACTCCTAAGATTAATTATTGGTTAATAAAGCGAAGCTGGCTACACAGGTTGTCGTTTTTCTGAAGGGGTGAGGCAGGGTAGTGATTATGAAAGAAATATAGTAATGTAATAAATTTATTTTAATACCCAGTAACAAGTAATGTAATATTACTTTTAGGTAACAATATTAATAAGTAACTAGCAACATATTACAATTCCTGAGTAACTTGCCCAACACTGAAAAGGAGTGATCATAGAACTATATAATACGAGTGATAACAGTATACTACACTTGAAATACAGTACTTTTCATTTACATACCGGTACACTACTTTGAGTGAACGGTGGGTGGCAGCAAAATGCTTCGGAGCTTTCAGACGAACGGTAAATAAATAAATAAAAAACGACGAAGAACATCCACCGTGAATGCAAACATGGCGGCGTCCATGCACTTATTTAGGAGAGGTCTGTGTCGGCTAGGTCCTGCGATTTCACACCCAATTCGGCACTACAAGGTATCGTGACTTACTAGGAATACAATAGTTTACATAAATGATAAATAACACGCAGTCTACGTAACCCAGACTCGTTAAATCCCAAGCACTGCTAACACATTACCTATTTGAGACGAGATTGGTTTAACAAGTACCGTAGTGTGAGATGACGCTTCACGTGTTGAGGGTTCCGTATGCTATACACACTAATCTAATAATTCCAACGGTGACAACACACAGTCCCTACTACTGGTACTAGGAATTTATTGTGATTTCCATATTTTCAGATGTGCCTACATAACCCTCCTGTCAGATTGTGGACTCCGGTGTCTTCATTTGCTCTGCCAAGTCATTCACTCTGCACCAAGGCTGTAGAGACAACGGAAACCCTTCCTCGATACCAGGACAAACCTTGGGAGTACTTGGACAGTGAAGGTTAGCAAACAGTCCTATTCAGGTATACTGACCCGGCGCTTCATGATACTGTATTGTACAAGCTATGCTTTTCATGTTCACCATACAGAGTATATCGAGCGCTACGGAAACAATCCAGTGTGGACAGGCTACAGGAGAAACCATAAAGGAGGAATACCTCCTCAAAAGACACGCAAGACTTGCATTGTAAATATAGTCATGATTCAAATGGGATGTACTGTGATTAAATATTGGAGTGCTTCTTTGCAGCTGTTAACTGAGTTCCTTGTACATCTCTTAAGAGAGGAGACAAGATATGCGGAAATCCTTGTCCCATTTGTCGGGATCCTAATGTCACAATTCATTTCCAGGTCTGTAATCAGTTTTGTTAAGGTACATTTATTTATGCTGCTGGAAATTTTGTTTTTTTTATATATATAAGAGAGGGAGACATTGTTCTGCTATTTGAATAGTGTTTTAAACATAGGTTTAACCCTATCTCAATTTTACCACAGAACGTCAAATTGTTGCAGCAGTTCATAAACCCACACACTGGCATTGTGTATGACCCCACTCGAACAGGTAAGACTAAAAGCTTGTGTTGTGTCATCAAATAGCTATTAGACAAGGAGTGCGCATGTATACTAACAGTAATGTACAGCTAGTCCCACATGTATTAACAAGCGTCTTATCGACTACAGGTGTGTGTATGAAACAGCAGAAGATCCTTAACAATGCCATCAAGATGGCACAAGAACATGGTAAGCACCATATTTATTTGTGTTACATTAATATTTGATACAAAAGTGAAAGGCACACTAGGATTTTAATTTACATTAACATCTAGTTTCAGTCCCCGTTTACTTAATGTATGGTCTCTGGTCAGAGCTGTGGCATTTGACTCCATGTACTTTTCTCTTCAGGCCTGCTACCCTTCCATATTCCCTATGTGGAGTTTGCAGGAGAGGACTACTCCAATAGTCACCCTGCGGTTGGTTGTACACCACTACCCCCGGCATCTGCAGAGGCGTGGTACCCATGGTACGACAATATCACCCCAGATGAGAAAGAAGTGGCTAAAGTCAAAAAGATATACAAGAAGTACCTTAAATAAAGTGATTTTGTATTGTAAATATGAGTGACCTTGAGCTTCTAATTGATGTGACCATTTAAAAATAAAATCACAATATAACACAATGTGTTTTATTGGTTAGTTTCCAGATATTAAAGTGTCCAGATGTACAGTTCATTTGTAAATGACAACATTAATTCTACAAATGGGAGGGAGTGTTGTTTTGCCATTTCGTCAGTATAGTGACTAACTTGATGGCCCCATTCTCTCTGATCTGTTAGTGAACCATTCCACCAGCCCACCTAGAGTGTCGGTACCAGGGCACTGAGCTGTTTAAAGGGTGGCTGGCCGTGGTTGTGGCGTTTCCTCTGCAATGCTCCGGTCACTCCTTCACCTTGTTGACCAGTGTCTCTCCCAGTGACTCTAGCACCTCCCGTTTGTAGTCCTCAAAGTCTCCGTCTATCTGGTTGACTGATGCGTCCTCCACCACCCACAATGTGCACTGGGTCTCTGTGATGAGCCTGGCGTCGTGACTCACAATGAGCACCGCTGGAGAGAAGAGGCTTTAGCTTAGCAACACAAACGATGAGCTTCACTAGTAAACACTGAATGCCAGTTGTTTTATGTACGTACCTCCTTTATACTCATTTATGGCCTCTGCTAAAGCATCAATTGACTCAATGTCTAGGTTGTTAGTGGGTTCATCCTGGTAGTGAAACATAGTGAAAAATCTGTTTAATAAATTCCAAATTGTAATATGTGGAGAATAAGTTAAAAAAAAAAAAAAAAACAGCCTCTCACCAAGATAAGCACGTCAGGCTGCCTGCATGAAAGCTCAGCAAACACAACCCGAGCCTTCTGGCCTCCTGTTGGAGACACAGATGTGGTATTAAAAATAAATCACTAATTAAAGTGTGACGTGTTAATCAACCAGCTGTACCGGAAAGTTTGGATATCTGGATGGTGTGTGCGTGACTCTCCAGGCCAAAGCGACCAAGACACTTCCTGCTGTCCTGATAGGGCAGGTTGAAGTTCCTCATCAGGTATTCCGTAGCCGCTTCATCCATGTTCAACTGATCTGCATACTGCTGGTTGAAGAACCCCACTTTCTACCGAGAGGCAATGCAGAGGGTAGCAGATGTTAATCTACTGACATCTGATTGATTAAGATCACCGGATGCTGTGTTCAGTTGTTGTCAGAATCCCAATTAAGGATTCCAGAGGAATTTAACACATCAGAATTCACTGAGGCAGAGTGTGACCGTAACACATTTTAAAGACAATTTTAAGATGTTTTGGGGGCATTGCAGGTTTGCTAAGGTCATCTTTCCAAAGAGAGGAATTGAAACACTTTGTGGCCAAACATCAGACTTGTGTAATAAATGACCATCGAAGGTGATACTGTCTTTTTACCCCACCTACAGTTTCTCTAATTGTCTTCTTCCCTTCTAGAAAATCCCTACACATCTAGTTCACACTATTGTTTCTCATTTTATACAGAGACGTTAAAACAGGTACTCACCAGTCGATGATTCTTCCTCATCTCACCTTTGGTCTGAAAGATAAAACAAAACACGTTGAGTCACGCGGGTCAAAATAAAGCACAGCACACAGCCATGAGGAGGTGTGTACATCATACACCTACTGGGATCAAACGGCCTGTGAGGAGCAGCAGGAGGGTACTTTTCCCCACGCCATTCGGTCCAACTATACAGACTGGAGGAAATAAACAGAATTATAAGAGGAATAGAGCAGCCAGAGAGCAATAGAGTTGCACTACTAAACACACATTGGATGTATGTAGAGACACTTACTCCTAGACTCCATGTCAATGCCAAAGTCCACATTCTTGAATAGAGGCTTCTGACCATCATAGGTGAAGTCAACACCTGTGTTAGGGCAGAGCAGATGTAGCCAATGAAAAAGGTAACCGCTTACATTATAAAGTCATCAAACTGCCAGCATGACACAAGCAAGTGGTCTTCATTGTATTTCCATATATTTTACATTCAGTCACTCTGAGCCATTAGTTTTGACCTGTTCTTCCCGAACAGGATAGTCTAGTGGGCGTTTGATGACCAGGCCAAAAGGTTGTGGTGGGTGTACTCTCCTCCCACATTATCCTACACATGAACATCACCGGGCAAGATACATTACTGCTACCTTAAAAGGCAGGGCTAGTCATTCTCCAGAACGCTTGCTAACGGCGAGCTCAAATCAAAACAATATCCCTCCGCAGCGCTGCCTCACACGTGACGGCTTTGTTGTTGTGAGCGGTGTTCGCCACTTTGTTTATGTTCCTAATTACAGAGCCAGGGTTGTGTAGAAATACCTGATTGTTTTTTACAGCACGCACAGAGAACGGCTAGCAAAATGCAAGGAGATAGTTGGCTACAATTGGCTATACTCAGCTTACCTTTAAATATGCATTGAGTTAATACACTGTCAAATTAACCAAGTATCTCCTTGTATTCCATTAGCTTATCATTCTCAGTGCGCGGTGAAACAAGTATCTGATACTTCTACACAGCCCTGGCTCCATAAATAGCAACACAAAATAGTGCATCATTTTGTTTTTAGTTAGAATTCAGTGTTCTCGAAAACCATACCGTAACTATACCGTTACATCAACACATTATCTGTCATTGGTAAACCATGTGGTGTCTCCTGTGAAGCCACACCCTCTCTCACACACACACACACAGTACAACAATAAGGGGACAAAGAGCTTACTGTGTAGCCCCAGGATGGGCGGGGAGAGGGGCGGAGGGTTGGGGAATGTGAACTTGACCGTATACTCCTTGGGCCTCTTTAGCAACTCGGTGGCCTCCATGCTCTCCTCCTCCACACCCTTCTTTTTCCCCTTCTGCTGCTTTCTGGTCAGCACCTCCTTCGTCTGTTTCTCCTGCGGGAGGACCAGCAGAGCGTGAGCGCGGCCACAGGCGGTCTGGTCCGCCAACCTCTTCTCACGTAATCACACCATCATGTGTCCATACATTTCATGCTTGATACTTATTATCCAAAATATTATATTTAGCATATATCCAAGTATATTATATTAGTTTAGTACCACATATTATAAAAAGATACAGAACTACTGTATAATAGCTATAGATAGCAATAGATCACATAGAAAACACGTTGGCCCATAACAATGTAAGAAAACCTTTGTGAGATATGTGGATGGGATATGGGCTACAGCTGATGTGTGGAGACATTCTTCTTGCAAGTGTGAGAGAGAGGCGCGTGTGTGTGTGTGCGTTCACACATAGGCAGACTCACAGCCTGTTTGGTTGACTTGCCACCAGCCTTCAAGTCCCTCAGCTTCTTCTCCTGCTTGTCATACTGCTTCTGCAGCTCCTTCTGTTTCTGAACGTACATCTTCTTGAAGGTCACTGGCAAATAGGAAGTATCCATTTAGTGCAGTGCTCGGCACTGTCAGGAAGGACGTTTAACGTTCCCACGGCTCTAGAAATACAACTGATTGATACAACTGATTGCACTAGTGGAAACCAGCTGGTGTAATAAGATCCCTGAGGCAAATGGAATACAATTGTTCTTGTCCTTGTTTTACCTGTTTGTTTTATACTAACAACATTGTAATAATAATAATAATAATAATATTATTATTATTATTATTATTATTATTATTATTATAATAATAATAATTATTATTATTACATACAGTAGTTGCCCTTGTAGTAGTAGAGCTTCTGGTAGTCCAGGTGGATGATGTCGGTACAGACGTCGTCGAGGAAGCTCTGGTCGTGGGAAACTATGAGCAGGGTTTTCTTCCAGCCCTGAAGGTAGCTTAAATGGGAACGCCACAGGTTAACAACCCAAAGCATCTTATGCAGAATGACAACGTGCATTTCACGCAGGCTGTATAAATGGACTGGGGATGTGTGGGAGCGCCCCCTACTTGTTGAGCCAGATGACAGCGTTGAGGTCCAGATGGTTGGTGGGCTCATCCAGCATGAGTAAGGTGGGCTCCATGAACAGAGCTCTGCAGGTAGGCACAGGGGAGTATCATTAGGTCGGCCATGTGTGAATCATAGATTTGACCTCGAGGCCCATTACAAACCATGAAGCCTGTGTGCAAGCGCATATACAGCTGCGTGTGTCTTATAAGGGCAAGTGGGGCATAGCCCTACCATAAATAACTGCAGATTATACTGTAATAACTATATACATTCTGTCTATTATAGTGTAAAATTATAATATAAATGTATAATCTTAATTATTATCTATTAATATAACAATCTATTTTAATAAATTACATATAATTTGTGTTACAATAACAAATGTAGTTAATGTTGTTCTAGCTTCTGCTCTGCTGCTGCTGCCAGTAGGCCTACTCAATGCTTTTTGCCCCCGAGGCCAACCAATCAGCTGGCTGAAATGTTACTTCTGTGGTTTATCACGAAGGTTGGGATCCAACACTATTGGTGCATTACCGCCATCAACTGTCTACATGGGGCATTACCACCACCTCCTGAATGTAGCTCATGCACTTTTTACCAAGGTCGTCAGTCAGTCAGTCAGTATCATTCTTTCTTGAGCACTGTGTGCGTCTATGCCTACGTACCTGGCCAGGGAGACCCTCATCCTCCAGCCTCCAGAGAACTTCTTGGTGGGCCTGTTCTGCATCTCAGGAGTGAAGGACAGACCAGCCAGGATCCTGCGGGCCTTCGCCTCAGCTGCGGCAGCGCCGATCGCCCTGAGCTCCTCGTACACCTGGAGACCAGCGGCCCTTACATTAACACGGCTGCGTCTGCAGCTGCCCGGGTAGTAGTCAATGCTAGGACAACTACTGGGTCCAAACAAGCCATCAAGTGATACTCCACCAACATAATTCCCAAATTAATGCATTTGTGGAAAGGATTAGACAATCAGCTCTGGGAACATGAGGTGTATCCACCCATCAATATTTCCTACTGTCCATATCAAATGCATAATTCTAACCAGTATTTATGCTATTAGATTATTACATCCATTTGTGTTTATACTACGCGCCATGTTATGTTTCTTGTTTTGTCTACAGTATATAAACACACTGTAGAGTGGACCAGCCAAGGCTGAGACTGTAGCTCGGTGTATTCCCAGGCCCCTGGCAGGCAGCAACACGTGTGAAATAAAGCAAGGCAGCCGGGCTGAACGGACCTTCTCCAGTCTCTCTCCCACGCTGTCCTCTCCCTTCTCCAGGCGGGCCTGCAGACGCTTCTCCTCCTCTAGCAGCTTCAGGCGTCGGGTGTCAGCCTTCAGCACCGCCTGCACCGCCGGCGTGTCGTCGGCCACCACCTCTGGACAGGAGGAGGGGGGGGGGGGGGGTTCACAGAATGCAGAGTGACACGAGAGCACG
>JAODUH010092190.1:0-14301 GCA_027564835.1 Typhlichthys subterraneus | reverse complement strand
CACCTGATTCAAATGAGCAGGTCGTTATCAGGCTTCTAACAACTTTGAATCAGGCTTGTTGGAGCAGGGAGTGATCTAAAACATGCAGGGCAGCGGCCCTCCAGGGCCAGAGTTAAATAGGCCTGCCCTACAGCCATGCTGATGCACAGTTGTCTTTTGAACATAAACACAGATCTGGGGCAGAGATTTGTGGTACAGTAGCTGGGTCTCTATTACAAAATCAAGGAGTGTGTCTTTATTTGAATCGTTATATCGTTAAATGCTTGTTGTTTACGCAGCTGTAAACAGCAATTCATAAAAGTGATAGGCTAAGTGCTAGTCCACTTAACACGTCATTAATGACCTTATCCCAGACCCAGTCTGGGTGACCTAAATTCAGGCTAGTACTGTATGCAGCCTTTCCCACTTAACCTAAATACACTCAAATCACACACTGCAGATGGAGGAACGGGCGGAGAGGTAGAAGATTAATCAACCTTTTCTCTGCACACCTGTGAACAAATTACGTTTTCAGTTAAGATAATGATTCAAAATTATCCCAATTTTGTACTTGTAATTTTCATCATCTTTTATTACCATCCAGAGAATTAGGTGCAGATGGGACAAACCTGTGAAGCTAAAGAGCTTTGATGGCCACATGTACACGAAGAGCCAAGGGATACTAAAACTTGTTTAACCATTCCCCAGGTTCTCCGGTCCCAGGTTCTCCAAATTGCATTTCTTTTTGCGAAGTAAGAAGTGACATTTTTAATTCGCAACTGATTTCTTGGACAGAGATGAAGGAAGAATGCATTAATTGATAGGACAATTTGACCTTTAATACTGCAGTTATTAAAACAAAATGTCAGTGTCTGCTGCTTCCGCTGTATTGAGTCAGGACACGTCAATGCAAAATAAGTCTATTAATCATCCCCTGGTGTGTATTTTTTTTTGTCTTTGTTTAGAAGACCAGCAAACAGGAAAGGTCATTATTCACCTTAGGTAACAGAGCCTTTTGGCCTGTTTAACAACAAGCAAAAAGGCTAATACACACGCACACAAGTACACTTAAATGGTTATTTACTCGTTGAGATCAATTGAAACATTTAAGGTCTCCTTTCTCGCTCTGCCTCCATTTACTTCTTGACTCCTCTCCCAAGAGGGACAAAGGGGTTACACGCAAGCCAGCAAGGAAAGACAAGTAAAAGTATTAGAGAAATGGGATTTGCCACCGGAAAAGTGTAGCATAGGGTGACGAAGGGGGGTTAGTGTGACAGAAAGTGAGCTAGTGCGACTCACAGTGAGAAAGACAGATGGAGGTAGAGAGACAATGAGTCAGACAAATAGAGGTACATCATCCATGTCTCTCTCTCTCTGGCAGCGCTGTGACACACTAATCAGATGAGGGGGATATCTGACAGCTACCTTCAAGGCTGATGTAGTGTGTTCAGGTGGAAGGAAACACTGCATCTGTCCAGGCAATGAACAGTGCACTGGGCTCAGGACCAGATCTTCATCCCTGCGCCGCTTGTGTCGAGTTGATCCATAAACAGGAGGTGGCATAAGCGGCCAGCATTTTCAGGCCTGCAGTGACATTCATGTGGAGCTTGGTGTTTGTTCGTACCAGCGTTGAATAGAGATTAAAGAAACTGCCTTCCATCTGGTTTGTCTCGGTGCCTAGAAACAACATGTATTTTTGCGTATTTACGACTATAGTGAGAGTTTAGATTGGTGCGAGGTCTTATCAAATCTTAACAAGCTCTAATCAAATTTGCTATATCTGTAATTTCACTCATGCCTGAAACAAGATACACATTCTGTATACTCAAATCTGCTGAAGGCTTTTGAGTGTTTGTTTGTTTTATAGAAATATTTGTAATATTATTGGCCAGTGGAGTGTAATTAAGTCCATGCCACCTAGCTCAAGAGGCGTGTTTTGTGTTCGTCCTTTTGTGATCCTCACATTTACTATCCTAGCGAAGTTGGTTCCTTTAGGTTTTCTCCTAATGAGAAATGAAATGTGATTTTAAGTTGTTTTTTGTTATTTGTCTATTATTGTTTTTGCCTGAATGCTATATTACACTGTATGAAAACACCCAGGTTTTATACAGCACAATAATTATACAAATATTTCTTCACCTAAATAATTAAAGCATAGGATTAGGATACTTTTAATATGTCCATGTGTAAACTGGTATATTGTTATGGTCATGTCCTGTGATATAATATTGGACATTTACCAGCTAGTTCAGAATGCTGGTGCCTCTTTATATGGAAATTACATTTTGCTAACTAAATTTGCCTCATCTGTCAGTCACTGCAATGTCAGTTTAGGATTTACAGTATATGAATCCTTTTTGGAGACTCAGTGGAGTGTCCTAGACATCTTAGAAGCAGATGTCTAAGGTATTGCAATAGTGCAAACTCAGTAAACGTAAAAGTGTTTTGACGTGGTTGCAAACTGAGGTTTGTGGATGCAAGGAAAGTTGCAAACTTGTGTCATGATAAAAAATACAAATGTTTGTAATAACATTTGCAAGCACTGTGAATGTTACATACACAGTCAAAATATAAATATTTTAACTTGTGCAGGTCGCTATAGTATAAAATATGATTTTGCTAGCTCTTACACTCTCTGGCCATCGACTCAAAGAATGTGTAAATGCCGTTACTGTAGGACTGCTAGATGGCGCCGGTGTCATCAACTCTAAATCTGATTGGTTAAAGCAACAATTACATTGCCATTTAGAATAAGTTACAGGCGCCCGCACTGTTGATTCTGAAGGCTTCAAGAAGGAATATTTATTTGACAACACATGATGGATGAAATATGATTGGACAATAGGTCTAACATAAACATACACTACAGGAAGAACCAACCAAGAGAAAAGCCATAAAATATAGAGAATAGATTATTGGGAATATTTTATTACATATTCATGAAAAAAAAACTATATATATTCTGTATATAAAAACGCAAGTCAGTGATTCTGATAGTGTTTAGGCCAGCATAGAAGGCCTTGTTGGACCTGACCACTGCTGTACAACCTTCAAACCTACAACATTCATAATACAAACTCACGTGACTTTTGGAACTGTTCTCATGCAGACGCAGATTTGAAAGATTGTTAACTAATGTTAAAGTTAGTTGTGGTCTTGCTTTTTGAGGCAGGACCTTTTACCCCTGACCAATCAGCTTCCTCTACCAAAACTATAGCATGATCGGCTGGATTGTGCAATACAGCCAATTGCACTGACTAAATATTTGTATTTATTTGACTGTTTTTTATAAAAAAGCATACAAGCTTTTTTTTTAGTTAGTCATGTTCTGGCCACTTATCACAAAACAATACTAACACTATTCTCCCTGAACTTCCAAAACCTGATTTATTTGGTGACTTGACTTGCATTTTCAAAAGTAAACATTTAGAACTGCCGGGAAACATTCTACTAGGTTAGACATATAATACTACAGATACAGTATACACTGTGCTAGGTTTATTAAAACCAGCTTTAAACTAAATTGTTGAATATAAATATGAATGCACTAAATTATGTTTTTTCATGTGAAAAGTGACATTTAAATGTTGCTGCACTCCTGTGGCTGAAAAAGTCAGAACCTGAAATTGAGAGAAACTGTTTGATGATTTTAATAATGTTCAATAAATGAGAGAAACTAATAATGTGAACATGACCTCTGTGTCCTTAATTACAACCTGTTCTATTTATTTGGGAGGGAATGATAGCTCTGTGCCTTTGTGGTTTAACCAATTCCCATCTTGGGTTTTACTGATGGATGGATAAGTACATCTCAGAGGAACCAATAAGCGAGGCAAATTGGTCTGAGCTGTAAACCATTGCAGACCAGATTTACAGTACATAACATATTGTACACCCTTAATAGAGAACCTTAATATATTGTTTGGCACAGACATAAACTTATTGTCTGATTTATAGCACACACAAATCATAAAACCAGAGTACAACAAGCGCATTCTACTTGAGGGCTTACTCAACTTTAAGATTTGTGAATAACCTAAATTGTGCTGTTTTGTCGCAACGATGCAAGCACACGATACGTGTGCTACTGTGCATCGACACATGCTCATGCTATGTTTGAAAAGTACTGTAGACAATGTACTGTACAGGGATGTACTGTATACTGACCTGTCTATTAGATAATTAAACATACAGTATATTTAATGCATCAACACATTTTAAACCAAAAATGACTGAAAGCGTATCTACAGTTGAATAATAAACTGTAAATGTACAAATTACATCAAACAGACGTGTGAAGTCAAGCTTTTGTTTAGAAATGTAATGGGTAGAGCCAATTCCAATAGTTTATAAACTAACCTAATGGGCACTGCGCCCATTAGGATGGAAGCAGTGCATCCAAAGCCTCCTATTCACGTAATGAGTTATAGGCCTGGGTATACGGGTTATACTGTAGCTATTGATGCTTTCACATGAGAATGCAATCTAAGGCTTCAGATCCATGAGCACAGTTGCACCAGTTCCACCAGTCACATTGACCGACTACATGGCTGACTACATGAACATGTACTGTAATAACACCATGCGGAAGATGTGATTTGTCAGGGCATACAGTAGATTACCCTGCAGCACTCACCTAACCGCCCCATCAGAAAACAGTTTAAGGTTTAGAGGAGCCTACAGATTGAGGCCATGTTTATTCAATGCTGTCTTATCCTCATCGCAGCCCACATCCAAGTCCATCCTATTTCCCTTCCTTTTACACTTCCCTTGTCTTGTGACTTTAAGACTTCTCTCATCCTTTAGTTGAACCCACACACTATAATGTTTTGCTGTAGCAATCACAAGGCACATGATACACACAGGGCTTATGGCATCATAGTGTGCAGCTGCAATGCCTCGGCCTCCTCTCTGTGAGGGGGCAGAGGCTGACTGCAATGTGCTACGCTGCCAATAATTAGTTCCCCTGTGTCCCCCAGAGCCCCCCCCTTCCTCTTCCAAAAAAAAAAACCTTGTTTAAGGAGGGCAGTTCTAAAGACCACACAGCCGGACATCGAACTATGATTCATTTGAAATATAGAACTCCCAAATGGAAATTGCCCAGTGAACTCGCCTCTTTGCCAGTTGGGAGACAGCTTTGATGTAAAGAAAAGGTGTTTTTTTTTCTTAAAGAAGAAATCTATTGGAATGGACCATAGAGAGAAATGCAAGCATTAAAATACCGCCCCACCTTCCCCCACTCACAGTCTACAACTGTAGCTCTGCTTGTTTACAATAGGAACTGGAAAACAAATATTGGCCTATTAAAGGAGATCAGTCTGAAAAAAGTATAGACGACTTTGAAGCCCTGTGTTCCCACAGGGCTAGAAGTAGCTAAAAGTAGTACGTTCAACTTGTTTTAGACAGTATGCTGAGTCTGACTGAATCATAGACTACAGACAGTAACTACATGCAAGCATTGTTGTAACATTTGCAATAATGACAATGAAACAAGCTGTTTTCTGTGCATGGTAAATCACACATTTATGTAAATGTCATATATGTTCACAACAAGTAGCATATAGGAATCAAAGACTGACTGCACTTACAGGTGTAGACATCAGTTTCTCAAATTTTATTTCCATTTTTCAAGAACATCTCTCAGGGAAGAATTCTCCCATGATTGTGCAACCCCTTACCTCTATAGAAAACAGAGGTGTCTCATATTTGTTTTTTGCTGCTGCTGGCAACCTTTTTAATTACTTTAACTTAAATGTTATATATTGCCGAACATATCCACTCTTTAACAGCCAATATGGCTCCTTTGGCTTTTCCCCAGATAGCAACATTGTCACACATGCATAGTATATGAGTTATAGCTGTGTGTTGTTGAAACAGTTACAACCAAAGGATCCAGCATGCTACTGTACCTCGCACAGCAGCAGAATCTGATAAGCTTGCAGGCTCACACTGTGATCTCTCTTAACATGTAATCACAATGCACCACTTTGTATCTGCCTTAAACAACCTTCCAACGTCACATCCATTTTATAACCTACAAGGATGTATTGCAAATTGCATCCGTTAGCAAGCGACTTGTAGCTGGATAATGGCATATTGTGCACTATGGAGGGTAATTATTTATTGCAAGGTGCAGCAGTTCACTGTGCTGTAATTGGAAACTCTGAAGCTGTAAATACTGCACCTTCTTTGTGGCCAACACAGCAGGGAATTTTTTTTTTTTTTTTTTACAAGCATAGACATCGTTCACCTGGCTTAATGTCAAGTAAAGATGCAGTAGCAGCAAGATGAACGGAAAACAAAAGCGAGCCACAGAAAGCTGCACCTGAAAACAAAAAGGCAAATGAGGACGCCATAGTTTGTTCAAAGTGCAAGTTCACCCCACAGTAAATGTTACCAAGCATTGCTCATGGGCCCCGCTGAAGGTCGATAGAACATCCTCAACTGCCACTGAAGAATAGTCAGCTACACATCATGTTTACGATGTCATGAAAAGAAATAGATTTGTTTAGATCTGCACCTAATTTGAAAAGAAGCAATAAAGCATTCTTTTCCAATGCGGCGGTCCACCATCAACAAGCCACAGCCATCACCAGCAACAATAGAGAAAGTTGCTGAAATGGATGTTGATTATATAGTATTGAGTGTCTTATTGGTGAACCGCGCCACAGCTGAGACAAAGGGGCCAGTAAACTCCCCTTTGTGTGGTGATGTTTGAGCTGTGATATTTCCCCTTGGTGCAATATATATTTATATATTTTTGTCTTTGCAGGAGGCTATGAATTCTTAAAATTGTCACAGTTTGGGAATTGTGGTTAGTACCATTCTAAGGTTCTGTGTGCATTACACTGTATACATTGAACAAATATAAGCAGATGTTATTGTTTGAATGTATATCCTTGTGTAGGGTGGCATGAAGGCATGAGCTGTGGTGATGGCAGGCACATAATGGTACCTGTGGTACAGTTCTGCACACTTATGTACCTCAGGTGTATACAGTTATGTACCTCAGGTGTATACAGTTATGTACCTCAGGTAGTACTGTGTTACTGTATTTCTAATCTGCTTCCCCATAATGTATGGGATCACTGAGTGAGATAAGATGATGTACAATATATTGTAAGACACACGTTTATATGCATCTTTACCTTTTTCTCAACAGGTTAACAGGATTTACAATTCCGCCACCTGTTACCAGTTCTGGTTCAATATTTTCACTGAGGCTTACCAGCGACTTTGCAGTAAGCGCCCATGGATTTAAAATAGCATATCAAGGTAAGCAACACGTAGTTCTTATCTTTTGTCAGGTGCTGTAATGTTGCGTTTGTTTCATATTCATGATAATAGCAAATAATTCAATTCCAATAGCACCTGATTTCCTGTAGGACTTCCACAGTTGAATTATGAAAACATTAGGCACCTCAATTAAGCAAATTAATCTCATATTTTTCAAATCAACATCCGTTCCCCTGAAGTCCCGAACCTTTTGCCGACTCCAGAGGTGCATCTGAAATGGCACGGCAGATGGCGTCGTAGGGCATTAGTGGAACTAATGGCTGTGCAGTTATCTGTGTTGAGCAGCGGGGAGCCATCTTGAGCCGTCCTTCTGCGGCTGCCTGTCCTCTTTCTACGCACATCCCCTCATCGATCATTGTTTCTGTTTCATCATCCCAGCTTTACTCTTGATGCTCTCTTCTCTCCTGGTCCCCCCCCTCCTGCTCCTCACCGGTGCCTCCTCCTCTTCCCTATCCTGCCTTCCCTCTAATTCCTCCCCCGTTTCTTACGCCCCTGGTTTACTTACTCTCTCCACGTCCTCGCTCCCCTCCAACCTGGCACGCCGTCTGCCGACCATCCACCAGCCTCACCTCCCTTGCTTGCTCCCACTTTCCCTGTCCACCCTTGCCCCCCCTCCACCCGGGCCTGGCCACCGCAAGGCCTGTCACCTCTCCATCTGCGCTCCTTCTTCACCCCCCCCCTTCCCCCCCTTCCCCCTTCTCGCTCCCTGCTGGGGTAGCTTGGTTGAATTACATGTCTTCTGGCCCAGTCTGTTGCCTGCGTAATCGTCATGCTGTGTTAGCGGTTAATCACATTTTTATACACGCAGGGCTGCAACATCTCCCGGACTGGACAGTGAGAAGGACAATGGGTGGTGTTAGCAGGGTTTTTACGCTAGCAGAATTGTGTATGTTGGAGGAGCCCACGGGGACTTTAGTCAAAGCTGGTGCATGTGCCAAAATATTTAGCACTTAATTTTAGCTCGGTCACCCGAGCAGAAAATACAATAGCCACTACATACACAGTACTACATTGGACATGCATAACTCTCATTATCGATAGCTCTCTTTGCTTTACGTTATGCTAAATAGCATTTTAGTCACCAGAATTTAACCCCCAACCACCCAGTATACAAACAAATGCATTCCATCATCATCACCACCATCATCATCAATCGTCCATGTTTTCATTCACGGAGCCATATGAATCACAGGGAGGGAAGAACAGCACCCATGTGCAAACTCTACCAGACACGTTTCAGCTCACATGCCTTCATTGTTACGGCGACAGCCCCTATACCGTACTCTGGGTTTACCTCTAGATACCTGCTTCCTGTAGACCCTTGGAGGCGATTGAATCATGACTGCAGTTAAGTGGATTTGAATCTGCATACATATGAAGGAGACACTGAAGGACGCGGCCAGATACAATCTCATTTCCAGCGCGCCCGTCAATCTCTCGTCAAGTATCACAGAATGCAAATCCAACTGCAATACATCCATGTGCTGTGCCTTGTGTTAGTCATGGCCTTCCCCTTGCCCGTGGACTATTCTGTACACTAATGAATACAACATGGCCCGTAGTTCTAGGAGATAACTAATTATCTATTGAAATATGCATGTCCTGTAAGTAAAGCTATGTGCCTGCCCTTTAGAGGACTGTCATTTTGTAGCAAAAATATACTATTGCTCTGGATACATGACACCACATTTACCCAGATACAATTTCAGTGACACAGCTGATCCACCAAACCAATCTCTCGCTCTCAGTTCTCTGTGATGTGTTTCCTTATTTGCCAACCGCATTGGAAATATGTGCACACCTTTTTGTATTACTGTGTGCGCGCTCGCGTCTGCTTGCGTGCGTGCATGTGCTTTCGTGCGTGTGTGCGTGTGCATGCGTGCGTGTGTGCGTGCCTGCTTGCATGCGTGTGATGGAGGGATATGTTGTTTACCAGTTGCCTAACCTTCTGATCTGATGTGGCTTCAGTGGATATTCTTTTCTCTGCCGGGAAGAAACGTCAGCCAGCCAGCTGGCCGGCCAGGCAGACAGTCATTCATTCAGCTCAGCAGGCAGCCAGTCTCTGCAGATGGCTCCTGTGGGGAAAGTGTACTGCCTGGTTGCACGCAAACATAGCCACTCAGTCAAACTTCCATCTTCTTCAGAGGGCTACAGAGTCATTAGATATACAGGCGAAATAAATAGCTCAGCCCCAGAGAAATCTCGCACCCTACCTCATTTGCTAGTTCACATAACTCAATATGTACCTCTGCGACGACAGCTATGGCTGACTGTGTGTAATACTAATAAATAAACACAATATTTGTACATTTTATTAACTGTTTTGATTAAAACCAGGAGGAGCGGCGGAACCTAGAGAGTAACCAGCTGTCCGGTCATTATGACCAAAACGTATTTTCAAACCATATAAAATGTATTTAAAACTATAATAGAATATACTATAATATACTATAATAAAGTACATAACTTCTTATGACCTAGAAAATGGAAATTGGGGAAATAAAATATAATCACAATTTTGTGTAGCTGCCACCAAACAGTGACTATTGTCTTAGGAGTCAATAGGCTCCCAGACTTATTTTACTTAAGTGTTGATGTGAGCAGCTCAGATTGTTTTCAAACTCATCAAGCATTTCCACCTACTCATAAATGATGAATTTACGAGTAGGTGGAAATGTGTGTTTGTTCACATTTGTATTCAAAGGTTTAGGTGAGCTATGACATAAATTAGACCCCTTAAGGTACAGTAATAGTACGTCATAGTATTTCATAGTATGACAATAGCAGGGTAAAATCAATCTTCAAGATGTGTTTGTTTGTCTGAAAAAATGAATGTAGTTTTAGTCCAAATTTGGGATGTACATTTAATTGACTGTTTGTAATCATATTATCTGTTGTTATATGTTTAGACTATGGCGTGCATTTAACACAAGCCCCTTGGAGTTTCATAGCAGCTGCTTCCTCAGTATTAATTTATTTAAACAATTTGTTCAAGGTCCTCTAAACATGATCTCTCGGCTGTCACTCTATGTAAGCCACTTAATTTCTTTATCTCATAAAAGTAAGACTGGTTCACACTAAATTGTGGAGGCTATTATTCAAAGTAGTTCTATGTCCCACTCCATTCCAAGTTAGCATGACGCGGTGTATACTGTTAGCCTGGCTCCGCCCGACTGTTGATCTCAGCTAAATTTAGTCTGGATACCGTGTTCGCTTTAGTGTTTTGACAGCCCCCCTGCTAGACCAATCATGGTGGGTTAGTGCAATGTCATTGAAGTCAAGCGATATGGTGGTAGAGCTAGATAGCACAAACATCACAATATAGGTTATACCATCCTCCTCCATCACACCTGAGGAGCAGGCTGGTATACATTGTGGTGATCCAGCAGGCTTCACTGTGCAGAAAGAGAGTGTTGGTGGTGGGAGGAGTTCTGCTGAGTGTATGGAAATGATGCACCTCCATTTCATCTGCACCCATGTTGGAAAGCCACATAGCAAGCAATGCATGTTGTTGATATCTGGACACACAAATCCAATCTGATCACAATGTGGACACTTATCTCAAATGCGCTGATTTCAGAAACAAATCCCATTTGCCTGCAGTCTAAACATAGCCTTAGACCTTTCCTTTTGATTGGCAAATACAATCAGTGGAACTAAATATGACAAAGATTCTTCAGATTAATTAAATGACCTGTCTGTATAAATCATTAGGACCGACTTTCCGTAACAAAGGGCATTGAGTCCATGCTGGTATAATTACAGAAGCAATGCATTTTAATTAGCGACCTCTGGAGTTTCTGGAGTGTTTTGCTCTCCAGAGCTATCTTTAATTCTTCATACTGCATTTTAGTTCACAGCTAGAAACCAATGTGTGACAAAATACTCACATTCACAATGCATTGGGGCAGACCTGAACCATTTATTTACACTAATCCAATAATGCAATCACTCATAATTTATTCAAGGTCATGCAGAGCATGGTGTGACATGTCGCCAACTTCTTGCTCTACTCTCTTAACCTGACATGCCAGAGGAATTGTCCTTCTGGGGAGCCATACATTGAAGCTGTTTATGAATGGCTGTGCTTTCAAAAAATACTTGATTGCAGTTGGCAGTTGATTGGATGAACCATCTGGTCGTTTTCGTTGTCGGCACCATGGTCGGCACACCTAAACCAGGCTCGTATAGCTATAAACACAACGCTGATTGAAAAGTTCAGTTGCTACTCGGACACATTCAAAATAATACCTAGGCTTTCCAGACTGATTCTCGAAATGATTCTCGAAATTAAACTAAAGCGAGCTTGCGAGGCTACTAATCTCTTGCTCTACTTACAAAAATCCTGTTTACACTTGGCTTTAAAATGCATCTTTGGCAATCGGATCACAAGTGGACATTGGTAAATACAAGTGTAAAGGACCACCAATAATTACTGTGATTCAGTCACTCAAATCACTTGGCCAATTGTTCTGTGAAGCAATTGACCACATATTATTTGTAGTGTTAACGCTAATGTAATCTTGATCCATCCCTGACAAGGATGTAACAGGACTATGCGCATTACCTCATTGCCGGTGAACTTGCACATTACTTACACCTCCAGGGGAGTCCAGTGAACTACAACCCTTGCTACAGACAGCATTAAAAAAACAACACACCTCCCCAAATAATAGTGTTAGAAATCTATGCATTTCTTTTTCACGCATTCAAAAATGTCAAATAGGCCAACTTTGGAACTAATGTTTCAATTTGATGTAGTTGTTTGAGAGCATAGTTTGAGAGCACATCAGAAAATAATGCAAATTGCAAATTGTGACTGCACCCTGAAGCAACTGATGGGTTTCTTAACTGCTTAACCAATGACTTTGCACATTTCAACAAATAACACTTTCACACCCCCACTACTTAATTAATTACATGCTCACAACTCAGACTTGGAGTGTACTGTCGCTATTGAGGAAGGATGATGATGCGCATATACTGCACCAATTGTGCTCACCTTATTTTATGAGCATATTCCTTGCATAGTGTGTACAATATAATACCATTATGCAATTTCAAGCATTTCAATTGGAAGCCTAAAGACTAGCATCCAGCAGGCATAAAAACCGACGGCGCTGCACAGCAAGACACAACAAGACAGACGGAGCTTCACCCCAGGGAGCACTGCGATTCCACTAAACCGTATAGACCAATACTCATTTGCAAGTTGAATCAGACAGCAGACGTGTATTGCGTGTATTGCATACTAGTAGAAACTGGACAACTATCCCAAATGCTCTGTTAAATTAAATAATTTAAACAAATCTCCCAAGGTAACCCTGGAAGGAAGTGGGAATTAAGACAAGCTATTGCCTAATGCTTTTATCTTGCAGATGCAGCTGTAAATTAAGTGGTTAATTTATAAATATTGAATTGGTACATAAAAGTTATACTGCTTCTTTGCATAAAAACATATACTGAAGGGAAATAAGGTCAATAGTATTCCAGTCTGTGATTACAACAGTAATTTATTTGTAAAACATAGTACATAGTCATAAAAAACATAGAAAATATAAAAACAATGTATACTGGTCATCACTGAAAATAATCTTACAATATGTAAAACTTGGACTTGGTTTTTTGCTGACTAACTAAGATAAAAGTTTTTGTGGGCGGTGTCGCTTGCAAAAGTCCACAGACAACGCCAGACATCCTTAGCCAAGCAGACTCTGTTTTCCGCCAACACAATTTTTCTCACTCATTGCTGTGTCGGCAGACATCTACTTGGTGGATACGAGACTTCCCACTTTGTGCATGGTGTTTCCAAGTATTGTATATGTGCACAATGCCCTGTTCAAAAGGATGTACTTTCAGTATAATTTGAATAACAACATAACAGCCCCCATTATTCTGATATGGAAAAAAACATTTACAAGGCGTTGTGTATGATTCTGTATGATCTATCTAAGAACAGTAGCGCATGTTATAGTATCAATGTTCTACGACTTGCCATGGAAAGTCTGGAATATGTTGACATTTAGAAATGTATTTTGCAGACAGGAAATTTCTTAAGCAAGTCACAGAAAAATAGGGAATTTAATTGGCAAGGGTTAAATATAGTTTAACAGAAAGTAATCTATTTTGACCGACTTACTAAATAGCCTACATTTTGTGTGAAAGTGATGATAAATTGTTTATAGTGCTGTGATATAAAAAGATCACAAACTGTATGGAGAACTTTCACATTCATTCTCCATTGAGTAAGCCAAGCCACTGTGTGTGCTTTGTAAAGTGAAACAGAGTTAATTCTTGTACACTTCCAGCAGTGTTCCTCTCTCATTTTAAAGCAAGGATTACTAGCAATCCGAGGGATTCTTGGCAGCCATATTTCTGTCTTTGAGCTAGTCCTTTGCCATTTGTATCCAAAATAATGCAGTTATTTTACATTCTGCATTCATCTACCTGAAAGCCTATGCAATTGGTTGATGTTAAATAGGATGCGGTTTCCTTTTGCTGTCATGCAACGACCATTTGCATGCTTCTGAGGCCACATTATTATCTGAAGTAATGTGTTTGAGTGTAATGACTTCCCTTATTTTCAGTCATTGTCAGTCTCAGTCAAGTCATTTTCAGTCAAGTTAATTGTCAAAAGAGGTTATAAATCCTCTTTTGACACGTGATTATCATGTGTGACCCGTCTATTATTATGTTCGGTGGAGATTTACATGCAAATGTTTTGAATTTAGCGGTGTGTTGCATAATAAATTGCCATTTGTTTTAGTAAATGGTTGTGTAGCTATATAGATACCCTTTGATTTGTAACACTTTGTTGAACTGCACCAAGTATGTACTTTAGTGTCTGTGACTGAAGAACGGTACATCATCTTTGAATCATTGTACAACTTATTATATATAAAAGAAAATTACATTAATTTAAATTAGGGCTGCACAATTAATCGAATACCGATCGCGATTACGATTTTGGCTTCTCACGATTACATGAACATGATCGACTGCGATATTGATGTTTAAAATACGTGC
>JAODUH010092189.1:0-37943 GCA_027564835.1 Typhlichthys subterraneus | reverse complement strand
GGGTCCCTTGCTGAAGCTGCTGCCCCCGCGACCCGACTCCGGATAAGCGGGAGAAGATGGATGGATGGATGGATGGAAAAAAAATAGAAGAATTCATTGGGAAAAACTGTAGAAATATATTTTTTTACAGTGTATCCAAGTGTTACCCTTATCAAATGCTTACAAATATATTTGCAGCAAAAAATCATATTCTGTACAAAACATGGCTGTATTACCTACTGTACAGAGTCTATATTATTAATTGTAGGAAAACTGTCTATCAATGTTATTCACAATGTATTATGAACCTTTTTTTGTAAGGCATATATTGTTACTATAAACCATCTTTTTCAATTTGGTGGGTATAAATAATTAAAATAAATAAATAAATAAATAAATAAATAAACTAAATCTTATGTTATGGTGATGCGGTATTTACTGCACCATCAAATCTAAATGGTAATTGTTTGAAAGGTCTATCTTGTTAGAACAGCAGTGTGAACAGTGAACAGGAAGAGTATTGTTAAGGCCAAGCCAACATGCTTGTTAGGAGTTGAACTGTTAACACATACAGTACTGTACTGTAGCACACCTGGGGCATTGGATGAAGAACAACATTCTACTTTTAGTAACATTGGTGTATTCTCTGGTAATACCTAGTTGTTATATGCATCCTAAATGGCCACTCAAAAGCCTGGTCTATAAAAATCTGTTAAAAAGTTTTTCATGTTGCAAATCTAAACTTTGAAACAGCATGTGTGTTGGCAATGAAGTGATCATTTGATGCTTAGCGTAGACTCTGGAATGGACCAAAGGTTCTTCCCTGAGGACCTCACACTCTGCTCTGACCTGTAGCGGTTGGAACAATAAAAATACAGCAAACGCTTGGAGCACATATCTAGAAGTAGAACAATCTGAATAAAACCTGGCAGGAAATATTCTACACATTAGCATGGACCTTGGATTGGTTTGGACATATTTTCTCTTCATCAGCATAATATTTGTGTTGTTCAACCAAATTGGGTGATAAAATATGAGTCTGGTCAGTGTCTTTTATACTTGATGATTAAAAGCAACAGCACAAGTGATTTACACATGAAAGAAATTGAGAAATACTAACATCAAATAGACAACTGATAGCCTGCAGGCTGTTTCTGACACGCCAGTCCAGCGTCTATGGAACCTGCACATAGGCACAATCAGCCAGGTATGACTTGAATTACTTGAGCTAATAGACATAATCATTTCATTGGCTCTTAACAGCACCACTGCTTAGAATAGAGCAATGGCAATCTTCTCCATCACTGTAAATTCAGCAATTAATTCAGGGTCACTGTTGTGTTTCAATTCTAGGCCCCCCTTTTCAGTCTTGAATTTTAATTTAAGATCAACTGTCTGACTATCAAATTTGTGCTGACAGGGAAACATACAGTACATGTACATCTAAATATATACTCTCATAAGTAATTTAATTTACATTTTCTTAACCTTTGGTTTATATTGATTATTTGCTAATTCTGGCAAACCATTTTCAGTTCTCATTTTCAAATGTAGTTTTGGAACATGCCCATTAATCTGTATTTCAGTGAACCAATCGCTGAAATGATACTCAAATACTGTATGTATTTTCCCCAGTTGAGAAATTACTGGTCTTGTGTCTGTGACACGTAATTTTAGCCCTCTGCCTGGGTTCATGAAGACATCTTAAGTGAACATTAACATTTGAACCCCTTTCAGGTCGCAACTGTGCAAAATGAAGTTATCAAGACAGTAGACACCAGAGAGACGCCGCACCTACGGCTGTGCTTACATTACTGCAGTTATCTCTGAGATGTTGTCAGAGACAAGTAAGGCGGTGACACTGGTAACACTGGGAACAGTGTATCCATAATGGAACCAGTACGCAGCTGAAAATGTTTTATTTTTTCTTTCTTCAATCAGACCTTTTGACTTTGCAGTCATTTAATTTGCCTTGGTTTGTCTGCTATAACATCCATCTATACCATCCTCACACAGTGTTTCTTAATAATCTCGTATTAACATTCAGGTTTAGATAGCACTTTAATCACTCTATTGTAATTGCTGCCTAAGTGTGTTAGAATGTGTTCTTAGAGTTGCAGATCTCTCAAATATGGCAATTTGAAATGGTGCTTTTAATGCATATAATCCATGCATGCAAGGCTTATAATAAATTGTCAGGCTTAGGCCATGTTAGTTATTTCCTTGTGAGTCAAATGTCATGTTGCTCTTTGTTAATGCTTTCATGACGACAGCTTGAACGACAATTCCGAGAAATGATTTTAGCTTTTTCTGTGCCAGGAAAATTCTAGCTAGAATAAACTGTATGTGCTGTGAGCAGAGGAAAACAATAGTCTGTGCTCCACAGTGATATTAGCTATTAGTTATTACATAAAATGTGCACATTGAAAAGCAATAACCTGATTTTGTTGGCTGAAATATTGTAACATGCAAGGTTTATCATTTTAAATACTATTTCACTGAATAATCACGTCAAGATAATGGCTGTATGTAATGTAAATTACAGTTAAAATTTCATTATTGCTTCAGCGTAAAAATATTTTGTGATGTTATTGTGTCAAGTTCACTTTGAATGTATTGTACCTTATTGTACAGGTTTTATGTCATTCTATTAACATAATTAGTTTCAAGCTTTAGTTTAGACTACGTTAATTTGCTTTAATATAAAGTCTTTGAGTTAACCACCAAGATTGGAAGATACATTTTCACAAATTATTTTGTATATAGGCGATAGTGTTTTAAAATGAACTAAAACATGAATTCATATAATCAATTGCCTTTCTGTGTTAAAAAAGGTGAAATTGAGCACAACAATTATTAATGAGCTTTGATATCATTTAACATCCACTGCATTGCCTAAACACATTTTACGTATTTAAATGTAAATCCACACAATTATGTTTTCATCAAATATTCCTTGATTGCTGTATTTAATTAATTATCAAAAGTATAACATTGCTTTCGATGAGTATTGAATTAACCAAGCAGTGATGCTGCCACTTCACTTTTATAGTTTAATGAACACATTACTGAATGTAAATTGATTTGGGGGAAAGAGGAGACAATATGGGAGTTATTGTGATATTGTTACTTGATTCCCTGCTAGCACTTTACTTTTCCATTCTATGATTTCTCCACTCTCAGGGAAAAGCAGCATCTTGACCTGGGATGATTCCCTTGATGCTCCCTGTAGAATTTGGTAGAAATGTTCTCAGCTCAGTGGAGAAGTAAGAGTGTCTGCAAATTGGACAGCTGGGTTTAGCTACCGTTTCCCCTGAAAAATATACTCTTTTCTATAGCTTCCTCTTTCAATTTAAAGTTCACCAGGCCAGCAATGGATGAAAGGACTATGGAGCCAGTTTATCCCTTTGTGCCTTTATCTTTACAGTACTGTATGCTACTGTACACTAATTTATTTCCCCAACTAATGTATTTAATTATACTTATATATTATATTAATTAATTTAAAGGTGCACCTTGATATGTAGTGTGTAGAGAGATAAGTGAAGTGAGCTTAGAGCCTGACAAGCTATTGTTATCTTACCTTACCATTATACTGTACATATTTCAGACAGCTCTACATGCTACATCACTCAAATAGTATTTTAAACACAAACACACATCACAAGAGAGGTAGCTCTTTGCTACACCACAATGGGACTCATGGGAAATGTAGTTTCTATTCCGGTTAATTCCACAAAACGCCATACCAGAACAGATACAGTATAACTTAGCCAATGTTTTTATTGTTGTACATTAAATGTAGGGGTAATCTGTCAATGATCATTTAAAAATCAGCAGATCTTCTCATTAATGCATCATGTTTGAATGTTTATCAGTTTCACACACTTTTAGCTGCTGTTTTCACAATGGAGTTCCATCATTGTTACTTCCCATCATTGTCACTGACAGAAGGAGAAGGTGGAATCACAGGTTGATGCATGTGGAAATCTTACATCTTCACATTTTTGCCACCTTGCTTCTTCCTCCCAAGGTGTTCATTGTATCCAGCCAAAGGTGAGTTGCAGTAAAGCTAAATCCTGACTGGTAGGTTATTTCCTATATGATGGTTGCAACATACAATGCAATGAACACATCGTTTTTTCATTGCTTAGCAGGAACATGCATCATCTCACATTGTTTCTGTTTTATATAGGCATATTTTCTTTTATCTTCAGCTCGCTTACAAAAGATTATAGTGATACTGAAGGCCAATTGTGAAGAGCTAACCTTATTGACGTAAGCAGGCAGAGCTGAGCTGGAAACCATGGCAACACAGTGCCTTCTCACCAATCCCCGGGCCCTGACAGAGAGTATACAAATACCTGTGCTAGCTCTATCCCATTAAAACCCTGCATAAAAGAAGGATATGATTTAGATATAGTATGAAAATAGACATGACCATATCGTCATGTTCTGGCAATGACTCAATCACACAGTGCATATACGCCACACAGATTTGTTCTGTGTAATACCATTGGTGACACATTACAGACCATAAACGAGTAAATCACCAAATGATTTTACCCAGTCGCCCGCAGAACGCTTCAGTTTACATGATTGACTAAAATGTTTTGCCATGGTGAGGTCTAGGTATTGTTTTTTGTCTGTAGTTTGTTTACATGTTGACAACAAAGCAATGCATTGATTTTAATAGATGTGTGGTATAGATTCAAATTTGTGTATTTGTGTACATGTGAACATTTTGATCCATTTCATAATAATCATAATAATAATAATAAACTTTATTTATATAGCACTTTTCATAAATAGGTTGCTCAAAGTGCTTTAAAATTGAAGAAATGAATAAAAAAACAAAGTAAAATTTGTATTAAATCAGCAATAAAACAATTATAGAAAAAAGGAATAAGAGACAGAATATTGCAAACTACATAGTACATATTAAATAATGTCATGTAATTTATATAAATAAAATAATAAAACTATTCAGACAAATGTATTTTAACCCTCTAAATTGGCATTTTTCATTCTCATTAAAAATTACAAAATAAATGTTATTGCCTTTTGTCCAGTTTTCTGATTGAATTTTTTTATTTAAGCTTTTTAAATTTAATAACAGCAGAAAGACTTACTATAAATTCTAGAACTAACAACACATGTATGTATGTACATGTGCACGCATGCATGCGCATACACAGTCAGCTATTGTAAGCTAATTGTAAGCTAATACACTTTTTACCAAATATCACCCTGCATTTCGCTATCTTACCATTTTCTGTGCGTATTGAAAAAATAACCTTATATTTCTACATAGCGCTGGCGCATAGCATAGCAACATAAACAAAGTGGTGAACACCACTCACATCAACAAAGCTTGCTTCACAATGCGTTTTGATGTGTGGATCGATGCCGCAGAGGGATATAGCTTGATTTGAGCTCAAAGTTAGCAAGTGTTCTCGAGAATGACTAACCCTGCCCTTAATTTATGGTGTAAGTGTAATGTCTCCTTATGTATAATATTGGATGACATGTTTATGTTGCAGACTATGTTCACTTTTGAAATAATGTTATTTTCGTTCGACAAACACATATTTACATTACTTTTCATACACTCTATATATTATGTGTCTTGTGGCAGTTGTGTTAAAGAAGCAACAACGCTAAGAATGACACCAGTGCTAACTAAGGTGGGACAGCAGATACCTGGAAAAATGCCTTGAGTATGCTACTTTACAGTCTACTAAAAATACAAAATATAACAACAGACACAAGCAATACAAAGGTGGAAAGAGAACTCCCACTTACTGTACCTTGCACCAGGGTTGTCCAGAAGAACCTTCAGGCAGGATGCCACTGCGGTTTGGGCCTGCCACCATCTTACGGTCTTACCATCTGCTGCCAGCCGTTAGCTCCTGCCCAGACACAATCAGCGGGAACACCTGTTGCTGGACCACTTCTTGCTAGGTACATTCATAGCTGGAGGGTTGTAACCTGGTGGCCACCAGATGTTCTGGACCATATTGCGAACACGTTCCCTTTCCCGGGCATGCAGCTCAGGAAGTTTATCCAATCCCATGCCAGGAACCTTTGCAATGCCTATTGTTGGGTCTTGAACCCGTGCATAGGAACCCACAACTCAACATGTCCTATATAACCTCGTCACCACTAGAGCCTCAGGGTTACTTTTAGGTCCATGCCCTCATTAGCCTTCTGCCAACGATGTTGTTGACCATGCATTCAACACACTTAAAGGGGTACTAACTCAATGTGTGTTCCGTAATTCCGCTTGTGGACCGACATTACAAAAACAGAGCAGTACCACTCCTCTTAAAACCACACACACACTGATAATAGTATGAATATTTGTGGTTCTGTGGGCTTATAATACGTATAGCGTATATTTAGGACCTAAGCTCCCCCATGTAAACATGTAGGCGATTGTTTTATGCCTGAAAATGGCACTAAATACACTAGTGTGAAACAAAAGACAATTGCATCACTTTGAAACGCTGATCAAATGCACAGCCTTGGACTCAAATCTTATATTGTTAACTGTGACAAGAATTGGCACCTACAAAGTCGGGGAGCGTGACAAATTAGGGGCCCAAACAAGGTCTATACTGATCTAATAGCATGGAGAGGAAGACATGCCACCACATCATGACGGAACAGCTTGAGGAGACGAGGCTAAATGTTTGTGCTTCTTCTCAGCAGCGGCAATGGCAGAGCAGCTGTGGCGAGAAGCGGGACATCTTTTTGTTTGCAAGTATGGTCACAAGATGGTTTACAGGGGAGCACATCCACCACTAATGGAATGAATGAAATGATTTATTTAGTGCATGCTTCCAAGATATTTGATATGCTTGGCTACGTTTAGCCCATAGCCTCGTCATAATGAAACAGCAAGCAGTCACTGTTGCAGAAAAGGCATCTCGCTGGAAGAGGGGAGAAAACGGCGCCTGGGGCCCTGTGAAATGATGCTCTCGTGCACGCACCTCCCACATTTCCTTAAATGGGTTAAAATGCATGTCTGCTTTCAAATTAGAAATGTGCTTTCATCAAATACATCCTAGTAAATGAGAAAATTGATGATATGTTGACCATACTACAGTATACAATACAGTATATACTTGTACTGCATAATAAATAATAGCATATACATCATATATATCCTTTCATTTAAGTATATGCTAAATATTTAACATCTTCCAAGACACATTGTCAATGTGAAACACACAATCAAATACTATTTACAGTATTTGATTTACAGAGTTTTACAGTTTACAGAATGGAGTTTATTATCTCAGGTTTTAATGTATTTATTTGTTTAAATCTGGGATTATTATTATTTTGTAGTTTTATTATTCTATATTATTTAGATGCATGTCTCATAAAAGGAATGATACATTTGCACATGTTCACCTATTCCTCAAAAATCCCAATTTAGACACCCCTTTGACAGATATAGACAGCGTAGACACATTTTTCAAAGAGTCCCATCTCCCAGCATGCCAAAGTGCAGCAACTGCTGCTCTGTGAACAGCTAATTATTTTTAGCTGCAGACTAGGGTCAATGTTGCGGCTTGGTATATGCTTTCATCTCATCTGTGGACCTGCATAAAGCTGGTGTTGCTATCCTTTCAGACCCTTAACACAAGTCTGAGAGAATTAGTGTGTGCCCTCAGACAGTGCTCTCTTGGCCTCTGTTCGTTCGCTTTCTGGCCTTAGTTACTGTATGCAATGTGATATCTTTCATGCATGCTCTCTCTGTGACCTTCCAAAAGGTCACATAAATCAAGAGACACCACTAGCCATTAAATCTTATGACTTTAAAACATGTACCAAATAGATTGTCAGTGCCAGTGGACATCTGACTGCCAATAATATTTTGTGAGGAATGTGGTGTTTAGCTTATGATGTTTCTATTTCAGCTTCGAGTGAAGATGTTACTCAATCTTATTATTTCGTTACAGAGAATTATAATTAAAATGTAAGTAAAAATGGCAATCGTCAGAGTGTTACTCTCTAGGTCCTTCGAACCATCTGCTATATCACACCAGAGGCCTCTAATAACAGAACATTGCCAAATAAGATAAACTTCAATTAGGCCCGTGTCTTTGGTATTTATATTCACTGGCTGTTTATGGATAATCTATTTCATATAGAGGATACGACTTGATGTTGCTGTTGATGTTGATGTATTGTTGCACTGGTTGCACTGGTACAGTATTGTGAATAAAATGAAGATCAAACTTTTAATAGAAACCACTTAAAGCTTCTCTAGGTAGGATTTGAGAGTTTCAAGAGCTAACTTTGATGGATGGATGAAGAGCTAGCTAACACTCTCCTTCCCTGCTCCCTATAGCCTTTTGTCTGCCATTGTGAAGCCCATTGACATGCATTGCTGAATGTGGACATTCATGTGATTGACAAGATAGGTACATTTTCTGAGCCAATCATGGCAAATGTGTCATGATTGATCAAATATCGCGACGCCATAAAAATTTAAAACTGATTTGTAGGCAGGGTCTATCAACCAAAGAAGGCATTCTCCTAGAGCATTTCACTCACTGAGATCTGGCAGATGTCTATGGCATTTCTTTATATAAATTACATCAAATGTATGGCTCTTAAATCATACAGCACCATGTAATTAAATGTATGGTCAGTCATTCATGCTAACTTTGAGCTCAAATCAAAACAGTATCGCTCCACGGTGCAGCGGGGCCACATTACACATAGAAATGCATTGTGAAGAAAAGTGTAGTGCTACGGTTTTGTTGATACGAGCAGTGTTCGCCGTTTTGTTTATGATACTATTTACAGAGCCAGGGCTGTGTAGAGGTATCAAAATATTGTTTCAACACACACAAAGAATGGTAAGCTAGCGAAATGCGAGAAGATATTGGATATTTGTTGAATCTGACATAAAGTGTATTAGCTTACATTTAACTTGCAGTAGCTTTTAGCTAGACTCAAATGTGCAGTAATGATAAACTGCACACAGTTTGAAACTTTATGGACGGAACGATGGTTAAACATACTGTATAGACGTTGTTAAGAATGCACTACACTGCAAATGAGGAATAGCTGTTATATGTTCGTAATCAAGAGAGTATAGTGGTTTCAGTGCTAGGTTGCAAAGAAAACAATGCATCTTCCATGAGGTTGCACAGTCTTCTGAGAAAATACATAATTTGTCCAGAATACAGAAACTTCACCAAGCCTTGAGATGGTGTTAATCACTGATGTTCATGTGAACGTAGTGTTTGGAATTCTTTTGTTCATTAGCGTAAAAAAACGGAATATACATCAACTTGACACAAACAGAAGTCTTGCAGTCTGGCATAATTAATCATTCCCTGGCATACAGTTGTCTACATCTAATGAGCAATACAAATTTTATTTTTAATAAATCATAAAATCCTTTTAAAACCTCAAGTCTGAATAAATAATGCATATGCTTAGACAACTGCTGAGTAACAGTAAGCTGTTATAATCATGCCATGATATAAACAAGCAATCTAATTATCTGATCTACAGTAAATAACCAAAATAAAATCTAACATAAATTGACACTGAAGAGTTTAAAATAAATATAGGCATCAGTTCATGGAGTAATGGAGGAACAACACAAAATTACAATTCTAATTCCTGCATTAATTACTCCTACAATATGGCGTAATCACGACAATAGATAAATTCAATATCTGTGTGTCAATGTGAGAAGAGATGCTTTGTGGATGGATGGATTAGTTAGTTGGTCGATGTTGTCTTGAAAACAGTCAATAGAATAGTCTGGTTTCAACCACTCACACGTTTTGAGCTTAGAGTCTGGGAACTCAATTTAATATTTAATTTACTAGTTTTTAAATTAACTGTAAATTTTTTGGTGTGTTGTGCATTCCACAAGTAAGTGTCCCTGGTCGCGTGGGCAGCAGCTCCAGCAGGTAACAACAAACGGCCCTTTCCCGAGCCACATTATCCAGCTCAGACTGGGGGATCCCAAGGCGTTCCCAGGCCAATGTGAAGATATAATATCTCCACCTAGTTCTGGGTCTTCCTCAAGGCCTCCTCCCAGCTGGATGTGTCTGGATCACCTCCCTGGGGAGGTGCCCAGGGGGCATCCTTACCAGATACCTGTACCACCGCAGCGGCTCTACTCCAAGTTCACCCTATCTCTAAGGGAGACGCTCTCCTGAGAAAACTAATTTTGTCTGCTTGTACCTGTGATCTAGTTGTTTTGGTCATGACCCACCCTTCATGACCATAGGTGAGGGTAGGAACGAAAATTGCCTAGAATATCGAGAGCTTTGTCTTCCGGCACAGCTCTCTTTTTGTCACAACGGTGCGGTAAAGTGATTGTAATACCGCTTTTCAGATTATCTGGCCTATCTCCCGCTCCAATGTCCAATCACTCATGAACAAGACCCTTGGGTACTTAAACTCCGTCACTTGGGGTAAGAACTCATTCCCTACCCAGAGTAGGCACCCCATCGATTTCCTGCTGAGAACCATGGCCTCAGATTTAGTTGCGCTAATCCTCATACCATGCGAGCTGATCCAGTGATTGCTGGAGGTCACAGACCGATGATGCCACCAGGATCACATCATCTGCAAAAACTGCAGAGAATACGCAAACAGCTCTCTCTTTGGACATTCAGGGATTGGATTGCCCTTAAAAGGGACCCCCTCACCCCATACTCCCGGCGTGGGATTTGCATGCGCACTGTTTTATAAATCTGAATATTTTTGTGTGAATGCCCTTTCTGTGTTTCGTTCGTACGCAACATTCCAGTGTGAATTCTACGCACACTTATAAATGAGACCCCTGGTCTGTTGTTCCATGACCAGGACAGAAACCTCTTTGTTCTTCTTCAATCTGAGGTTCGACTATTGACCGAACCCTCCTGTCCATCACCTTAGAGTAGACTTTACCAGGGAGGCTAAGAAGTGTGATAATATTATAATTATACTGTAACTCTCTGGTCCCCCTTTTTGAAAAGGGGAACCACCAACCCGGTCTGCCACTCCTTTGGAACTGTCCCAGACTTCCAAGCAATGTTAAAGAGGCGTGTCATCCAAGACATCTCATCCACACCCAGAGCGGTCAGCATTTCTGCATGGATCTCATCAATCCCCAGGGCTTTGCCACTGTGTAGTATAGTTTGACTACCTCAGTGACTTCCACCACGGTAATTGACGATAATCCCCCATCAGTCTCCAGCACTGCCTCTACCATAGAGAGCATGTTAGTTGGATTTAGGAGTTCCTCAAAGTGTTCCTTCCGCCATCCAATTACCTCCTCAGTTGAGGTCAACAGCGTCCCTGTACACAGCTTGGATGGTTCCCCGTTTTCCCGTCCTGAGGTGGCAGATGGTTTTCCAGAAACACCCTGGTGCCGACCAAAAGTCCTTCTCCATGTATTCTCCCACACCCGCTATTTTGCCTCTTTCACAGCAGAGGCTGCAGCCCTAGTACCTTGCAACCGCCTCCGGCGCCCTCTGGGATTAAAAAAAAACCTGACCACTGGTGTCCACCATGATGTTCAAGTGTTACCATCCCTTGAGACACCTAAGACATTGAGACCACAGCTCTCTGCTGCAGCTTCAGCAATGAAAGCTTTGAACATTGCCCACTCAGGTTCAATGTCCCCAACCTTCACAGTGATGCAAGAGAAGCTCCGGAGGAGGTGTGATTAGAAGATCTCACGGGCAGGGGCTTCCTCCAGACGTTCCCAGTTCACCCGCACTAACCGTTTGGGCATACCAGGTCTGTCCAGAGTCTTCTCCCACCCCTTGACCAAATCACCACCAGATGGTGATCAGTTGACAGCTCTGCCCTTCTCTTCACCCAAGTGTCCAAAACATGCAGCCTCAGATCAGATGATACAATCACAAAATCTACAACTACCTAAAGCAAAGAACCTGCAGAAGGCTAAAAAGATTAGATTGGGAGCGATCGGGACAGAGCAACGATTGCAAACCACAGTAGTGAATATTTTCAGAAGACATTGCCTAGTTGCCATGCTTAACAGCTAAATACATCGGAAATCAAACATAAAATAGCCTATTTCCGGTCGGAAACCTCCCTTTCAAATGTCACTTAACGTCTGTGCACTTTCTGGGGCTGGTAGATTTTAAGAATAAGAATATGCATTGCCTTTGGCATTCTTAGCGTAATTGTGGAAGCAAAGCAGAAAATGTAGATGATTGGAAACCCGCCGTTCTAAAATTGATATGTCATGTCACGTCTCTGGCTAATTACGTGAGAGTAGACTAGAGTCGACTACTGTAATAGTCTAATTGTCCAACTATAATATCCAGTCTGATTCGACTATAAAGACAAGAGAAATGGTTGTTATTTACTAGACTAACTTTTTATTTACAAACGGTGAACAGCAGCAAAAACGATAATTTAGATAGGCTATCTATGTAGGTTACACTCCAAACTACGCTTTTCTTCAGCGTGCCGCCGAACCGACAGAATATAGGCTCCTGGCTCCTTCTCCGTGAAAGCAACACCAAACTTCCAGTTCCTTGAGAAGTAATAAACTGTAATAGAGTTGTAGACTACACATTCTCAAAACAATTGAAAAGACGAGAGTTTGCATAACTTCCTAAACTTCCTACACATTTTTGTATGCAGTGCCACATTTCGTTTTGGGGAATATCGCTACGACACAAATTCCAGGTCGCGTGGAGTAGGTAGTGCTCTAGGCGGGCGTGTCCTAGGCGAAGGGCCGCGTGCCATCTGACCTATGCCCCCGACACGGCAAATATGTTGAGGCCTTCCCTCTTGCAATAGACATTTTAATTAGTTTGGTGTGTGAGTACGGGACATAGGTAGGAGAGCAATAGCTTGTTCTTCGATTTAGGTAACCTAGGCTAGGGGCGGTACACCCCTAGCCTGCTTTTAAGCAACTGCCTTTTTGAGTCAGAGTTGTTAAGGAAGACTGCACACAAAGATTAAATTTAAATCTTAATACAATAATTGGATAAAAGCATTATAAATGTCCTTTAGAAAACATTAAATGACTCTGGCCATTCAGTATTTTTGAGGTGGCTGCTGTGGTCCAACTTTGCTAACCAAGGAACAATGAACATATTGAGAAAATGGGAATCCATGCACTTGTAGTTCAGAGAACATGAAACAATAATATATAAAGTCTGAGTGCACACACACACACACGCACGCACGCATGAGCATATGCACGCACTTGCACACGCACACGCACACACATACACACTGGTGTGTGTGTTTTGGAATGCATTTCCAACATATCTGTCATGTTCTCCGAACCAAAATATGCTGGAAAGTGATTCTCTCATTGAGCATCCCGGCATAGCTAATTAAAGTGTAACATAATTAACGTATTAAGAATATTATTCATGCACAACACAATGCAAATACACTAATGCAATTACATACAGTAAGTTTGACGTGGATTTTAATATCTAAATGTTTTCATGATTTACATGTTTTTACCTGGTACCACACATGCCCTTTTCATGGATTACACATGATCACGAGTTTCACAAGCAATTCCACATGAATGCCACATAAACAGGATATCAACACATGCAAAAGTGAAGCACAAGTTTGCACATGTTAAATTAAATGTAATCATCATGTGGAGATTTTCACATGGGAATCCCATGAAATATTCAGCCAATAGTGAGTTTTTTTTCCTAATAATCTTATTCAAGAGTGCATGGTATATTTGAAAGTAACGTGTCTATTGTAGATCAGTTCTCAACCAGGGGTCTGGGATCCCATGGAGGGCCACAATATGTTGTTTTTGTGTATGATTATTTCAGGGCTGAAAAACATTTTGATAACATTTATTGTACTTAATAACATTTGTTCAATATTTAATGAATCTATTACAATTACAATTTGGTCAATACAAATTATTTGTGTGAATATTTGAAGTGAATCCCCATTTCCCCCCTCTCCCATGTAGCCAGGGCATGGCTTGAAACTGCCATTGCATTTAAGTGTAAAACCCAATATTGACAAGGAGTTGGGTCGATTTATACTGGCCTGTTGAGCACGGCTGACAGTAGCAATAGATCTGAAAGGAAAGGGAGTATCACAGGAGGCTACTTAATCATGTTTTGCTTCTCTCCTAAAGGGGCAATCTGATATTATTTGGTGGCAATTAGAGAAGCAATGCTGTTTTTGATGACGGTAGCAGCCCCTTCCACACCTGAAATCTCAACCCTCTCTAAGATTCTCTCAACTCTGCCCACACTTTTTTCAGACAAAGCAGTTCCAGCAGTTTGAGCAACTTGATGTTTTAGGTGGTGCTATTATAGCCTGGTATAACCAGACCTAAAATTAACTTTGTGAATAATGTCTGTCAACGCTGTATTGGGAAGTGTTCACAGTTTCTACTGGGCGTAGACCTCTGGTTAATTTTGAAACTATTGGACAGCGCTGAACCAATCGGCGATGCTACAACTGTTTTGATCGTCTCATCTGGCTCTACCACCATTTCCAAACATGCTTGACTTCTCAAGATCTCACTTACCCTTCCTGATTGGTCTGCCAGCATGGCGGCTGTGTGAACTCTAATGCGAACAGGGTTTCCAGACTGTAATCTCATCCAAAAGAAATTGAGCTGAGAGCAATGTAGTCGGGCAGGGCGAGGCTGCTATTATATACACAGTTGGACAAATTGTCAAATTGTCCCTTTAAGGATGACAATCTATTGTAAATCAATAGGAACCCATGCTGCCGGCATGAGTGAGAGCTGACACAGCTTAATTGCTCCGAGGCATAGCCTTTTAATAACATG
Organism: Typhlichthys subterraneus; assembly: GCA_027564835.1. NCBI lineage: Eukaryota > Metazoa > Chordata > Actinopteri > Percopsiformes > Amblyopsidae > Typhlichthys > Typhlichthys subterraneus. The sequence goes on along the minus strand of JAODUH010092189.1, from coordinate 23,161 downwards.
AATGAGACGAAAATAAATAATGACCACTTAAAGTGCCACTGCCCTGGTGCTTCCGTCAAAATCGGCATGCGCAAATGAATTGCAAATTTATGGAAATGCAACAAGCGCAGAAGGAACGTCTTGCATTTCAGCTGGCAAATTGAAAGTAGGGGAACACCCAATAACTGTCTGCCTCAGTAGCAAGCAAGACAGTTAATCTCTACATAGTCCTGGTCGGCTTTCCTCCTGAAATCCAAAACCGTTTTCCCGCCTACCTTTCTTCCCTTATGTCTGTAATTTGGTGTTGACTGAATATTTCACATCCAACTGTTGGCAGTCACTGTTATCTGGTGGGTTGATGACTTTTAAGACTTCAGGCAAAGAAATTAGTATTAATATGGTTCATAATGTCCCTCAATATTATTAAATAGGAACACGATGACATCTGCAGCTTATTCCATCAGTCTGACAGCATGACGCAGGACAAATTTATCTAACATTCCACCATCTGGAGCCAAATCTAGTGTCAAAAAGATACTACAGCCAAATGAAAGTATCTTTCAGCTGCCCCCCTCCCCAGTGTATATTAAAAGCATTCACGTGCGGTACTGACTATGCACACATCTATGTGTCAAACCCTGCACCAACTGGCTCCTTGATTGCTGTCAGCAACATCTGCTGTTACTGATGAAGGAATGCTTTTTGTTGTGTTGGTGGGCATAATGGCTACTGAGCCTCACCTGAGTGCCAAGATCAATCTCCACAAGTCTATGGAAACAGAGTAATATGCTGGCTGGCTACTGGGCAATCTGTATAAACTGTGCATTCACATAACATTTAGTTTGCAGACCATTGTGGAATTCAAACTTACAATAAAACAACATGTTTGCCCAAAAGCCTATATGGTTTGTATATTGCAGCTTATGTTTTAATGTGTTTTAATTTTAGGATTACCACAGAGTTCTATTCCAGTTGGCATGTTTTTACAGAATTCCTAAAGAAGAGAAAAAAGTGCAATGATTCAGTTAAGCCACAACATGCTGTGATTCATTTTGTGACATACTGCATGATTTCTCACAGTATTAGTCCCTGTTTAGGTGCCTACTCGATGCTCTTCATTGTCATGCTATGATATCAAAGCTTGTGTCCTTTCATCTGCCCCGTGGGTCATTAACAGCTCCCAGGGAAATGTGGCTGGAGCTCATTTATACAATAATCCTCTTTAATTAATTCCCTTTCATTTACCTTGCTTAGAAGAAATCAATACTACAGGTTTCACTTAATTTGACAAATGTTCTTTTGCTTAATCCCTTGGTGAATTATGGTGTGTGTGTGTGTGTGCGCACAAACATGTACGTGTGCGTGCGTTTGCATGCGTGTGCGTGCGTTTGTGTGTGTGTGTGTGTGAGGGAAGATATGCTTAATGTAATGTGAGCAGAGTATGTGGCAGGAATAAGAAAGCTGAGATAACAAATGTTGGATATATTCTAACTTGTAATTGAATGTATGGTTATTGCATGGTTTGAAAACCTTGCTGTGGCTGTATGGTTAAGCTGCACTTATTTGAAAAGCAAAATCTTTTTTTAAATGTGTCTGTCAAATATGGCAGAGAGGCCTGGCCATATTTTTTAAGTACGTACATTGTTTTCGACAACCTAGGCACCCTGATCCATTGAGCTCCCTGCCTCTTTCCTAACATTTATATGCTTATTCTAAAGCTACAAAAGTCAGTCCCAAAGGTTTCAATTAGAAAAGTGTGGAGCATCGTAGTGTATTCACTTTAATAGCAGGGAGTGATCTCCCAAGTGTTGTGGACAGCTACTGCTGAAAGTATTGCTCTGCCTCTAACTCGGGTTAATTGGGTTCCTCTCGGCTTCAGCCAACATGAACACATTGAAAAAGGAAGACAAATTCTTTTGGTTTGAGCTGAAAATAAGTCAAGTGTAGAATTTCAATGTATATTTTGTTCTGTGGTTTCCACCAATTCTGGATTCTTCTGGACCACCTAATTTGACTGTGGTTTGATCATAAATCTCCAGTTGTTTTGTTATAGCTGTGATATTCTCCGTTTTTCTCTGCATGCTATTCGCACCTCCCCTGCTTCCGCAACCCTGCCCATCAATGTCCACAATCTTTTCAAATGAAATATGTATATGCAGCTGTTGGAAAATACGTCAACGCCATCACAGGCACTCTTCCATCACAATGGCACAATTCCATCATCATCGATCCTGCCAAGATATTTTCTTGTAGATAGACAGCAGACCCTAGGAATCGCAACCACGCCCACTGCTCGAAATATGCAGGGTGAATCACTAATCACAATTGTCTTAAACTGATGCATGCAGTTCATGGAAAACCAGACTTATTCTATCTCTTATCTCTTTCTGCATTCACAAATGTTTTTGTGAAAAGGTGTGACAGCTGGGAATCCACTTGTTGACTATTTTTGGCCTCATTCGTCGCAGTTGGATTCATATGCTTGTGTTGTAGGATAGCAGTGCTTCAGGACGCATGCAGATGCTGCTTGTTAATATCTGTGAGAGACCTGAGAGAAAAGCAACGTTTTTTTTTTGTTTTTTTATATAATCAAATCCTGCAGTTACTATAGGAGCAATTAGAGAAATGTAGTGCTTCCCACGCAAAACAGAAGCTGCCAAACAATGACCAGTGTCTCGGCACAGGATCCTTCACATAGTGCAATAAAACCGCATGAGCAGAACTGAACACTGACAATAAAAAAACAAATCTATGGGAGCGCTTCATGTTTCTCATCCCGTTGACAGATTATTTCATGGATCACGGCAAAACAAAACTGTGGCTCGCTCAACAGAGGGAGTGTCTCCACTCCCATTCTGTAATACGTTATTTTGATTACTTTCAAAGTCTGCCTTTTAGAGGTTTTGTGTGTGAAGTTTGTGTGTCAGGAGTATTATTAGACAGACAATGGGTGCATTGGAATGCTCCAGTCAGATACGCTGCAGATGCCAGGAGAAGAGACAGGGAGAGTCATATAATCTAAGTCATTATCAGACATAAATGAACAGAAAGTGCAACCATCTCAAACGAACAAAGTGATTTCACAGATCACTGATGCCCTTTCCAGGAGATGGCAAATTAATGATGGCACTATATACTTTTTTCCCCTCCTGAGTGCAATAACAGCAAATATAAGGGCTTGCTAGCAAAGACGGCGACATCTTCTGCCGTGGACAAGACTAATAGCAGAGTAGGTTGAATGGGGGAATAGATAATGGTATTCTCTTAATTGTACATTACCCAAATCTTGTTAATAGGATCCTGTTAATTGTAGATTTATTTTGTTATTGATTCATTTACTTTCTCGGCTGTGTGCGCACGCATCTGTGTTTCTTTGTGTGTGTGTGTGTGTGTGTGTTGAGACATATAATTGGTGTTGAAGGACAATTAATAGTGCCTTTGCATAACAACAATACTGACTCAGTAGCTGTGGTCAAATCAAAATAAGATGATTATTAAGATTATGAATGTAAAGCTAGCAGTGCTTATAGTTGTTCCTGCTTATACACTGTATTATATTTAATTGCTGAACTTCATGTTAACGGATCCCGCCATTTTCTTCCCCTCCAGATACTTGATTAACCGCTTCTTTTTGTTGGCTCTCACTAATATCAGTCAGTATGTCTGTGGAACACTGTTCTTATAAATGTACATGCAATGTGAATTTGTTAAGTGTAAAATAAATGAAAATGTGTCCCAACTTCTCAGGGCCTTATATTTGATTTAGCTTTCGATTAATTAATTAAACTGTTCTGCCACTGTTGTTGGTGAGCTTGGCCTATGTCATAAGGTCAATAAATGTATGCCATCAATTTGGAGAAACACTGAACAAAATGTAATGCATGTAATGTTTGTTTGCTGCCAATGATGGCTAGCATATGGCCAATGTTTGGTAGCTTTGGAAGTGCTCTAGTTGAAAATAACAGCAGCACTTATCAGCTCCTTTCATTCTAGCCCATACGTCTACTAAAAGAGCTGTAGGTAGGATTTATGAGCTATAAATTGAGTGTAATTTGTTTGAAATGCCATAGACATTTGTCAGCTATCAGTGAGCAGTGCTCTGCTAGAAAATCTACTCTGGTCGATAGCCCCTGCCTCTGTATAAATCCATTTACATTTTTTAAACAGAACGCGAAGAGCCTCAACAATCAGCGGCTCTTTTACCAGAATGGTCTGGCAAATCTTTACCTCTCAATCACATGTATGCACACACACACACACCTACAGGTTTGTCAACATGGCCTTCCCAATAGTCCAGGTGATATAGATCAAATTTGAGATGTGTTTATCACTTCGCAAAAACTTTTTGGTACAGAAGATATGACGTAAATTGCATAATTTGGTTATGGTGACATGGTTGCCATGGAGGCACGTTTTTGCATTTCTGAAAAATTTATTATTTGAGAAAAAGTAAACATACTAAACATACTGTATAGTGACAACTACAGTGGTATCACACTACCCAGCCTCCAAGATGCTGGAGAGGAGGGTTCAGCCAATTGTCAAACCTCAGATTAAAGTACAACAATGTGGACTCCTTACCCCAAGTGAAGGAGTTCAAGTACTTCGGGGTCTTGTTCGCGAGTGGGGGGACATTGGAGCGGGAGATTGGCCAGAGAATCGGAGCAGTGGGAGCGATATGGCAATCACTTTAACGCACCGCTCTCGATCTACCAGGCAATTTTCATTCCTACCCTCACATATGGTTATGGGTCATGACCGAAAGATCAAGATCACAGGTACAAGCGGCCGAAATGGGTTTTCTCAGGAGGGTCTCTGGCGTCTCCTTACAGAAAGGGTGGGTAGCTCGGCTATCCGTGAGGAACTCGGAGTAGAACCGCTACTCCTTTGCGTCGAAAGGAGCCAGTTGACATGGTACGGGCATCTGGTAAGGATGCCCCCTGGGCGCCTCCCTTGGGAGGTGTTCCAGGCACGTCCAGCTTGGAGGAGGCCTCGGGGAAGACCCAGGACTAGGTGGAGAGATTATATCTCCACACTGGCTTGGGAAAGCCTCGGGATCCCCCAGTCAGAGCTGGCTAATGTGGCTCGGGAAAAGGAAGTTTATGGTCCCTTGCTGGAGCTGCTGCCCCCGCGACCCAACTCCGGATAATCGGGAGAAGATGGATGGATGATGGATGGATAGATAAACATAATTTTCCCGTTCCACCCTGGCAGACCAATGGGCTCCAGAGGGTGGGAGCAGATTAAGAGGGGGTGTTTTTTTTTCACATTTTTATCTTTCCTTTTTTAAACTACTTTTGTTTAAACTGTAATACTACCTAAATCAGATTTAGTGTTAGCCTTGCCAATAGTGCAGAGAATTAGCCTAATTTTGTCCATCTTACATAACATTAATAACTATACAGAAATACATATTAGAATGTATTCAAACTAAAAGTTTATTATTATGTTTTTTATATGGATGTTGCATTTAATTACTCCCCCTCTTCTCTTCCAATGAAAATAACCTGACTACATCCCTGGCTGTATTCCATATTAGGAGGGTCATATGTGCAGTTTCAAGGTCTTAGTGATGACTCAAATGTATGTGCTTAGCTATTATATCTGTTGGTGGTAACATTTTGTCGTTTTGCCATGGATTCATTTAAATGTCATTTATCTTTACCTCCTAGGACTTCAATTAACCTCCAGTATCTATATCCAGTTGTTTCCTTCTATAATAACATGTAAAACATGTAGTGTGTTTAGCTTCACAGGAATTTGGATATATTTATAATTAATGTTTAGTAGTACTAATAATAGGGGAACCACCCACTGATTTACGGCAACAGGGGCCATTGAAAATGAGTTATCATGAGTTATGATATTAATACATTAATATAACTATTTCATAATATTATAATCAATATTAAAATCAATCAAACAATATGAAGTAATAATTATTTTTGATAATAGGGACCCTTGTTTCTTTTTGTACACTATACCACTTATTTATAAAAAAATAAGAATGTATTAATAAAAATCCTCAATGGGGTTATATAGAATACATCACGAGAAAACCATCATATGAGGCACCAATGTATCAAAGGAGTCAATATCTTTTACCAATATTATTATATTAGATATTAAGAGTTCGGACAGGTGAATGCATTATTTCCTTTCAAGGTCACGTTGTGGACTGTCAAGAGACAGAGCGTGTGGCAGAGCCCTGCACATGTCCGGTTTTGTAGACCTGCAGTATTTAGCCCAACACCATTAACCAACAGCAGTAGCCTATTGTTACTGTAGGCGACCGATCCATTTCACTTACAAAAGGGAAGCCGTTTTGCTAACTCAGTTTCATGATGTTTGGCTTGTGTAGGCTCCAGGTGCGCTTTTGCTAAAGCTGCTTAGGCTATAGTGAATTAATTAGAAAACCTGGGTTGATTATAATTGCCTGTTATAAAATTGTTTATAACTCAGAGAATTATGATTCAGGTGTCGTGACTTTCATGTTCATCGTTCCACTTAAATCAATACTATAATATAAAGTCAGCCACATTATTTTTGTACCATAACGAAGATTGTCTATGGGAGAACGTAAAAATATTAAAGTGTAACTGCACCCTAAAATGTGTTTTTTGAGCTGTAAATGAGAAGTAATAGGATTGATATGTGATGAGACACATCAATGCTGGTGTTGCTCAGCCCCTCCCCATCCCTCACTCAGCTCCTTGATGCATTTCTCAAAGCAGTAGTGGGTGGAGTCAGGTTCAGAGCCGGTGTGCAGTTACACTTTCATTTCTGTGTTAAATTTGTGTCAAGCAAAGAACATAAGCTATTTGGAAATTGTTTATTTTTGCCCATGCAGAAAAGGCACACATTGGTGCATAACATTTGATCAAAATGCAGGACCCTCAACGTAAAGTGTACCCCCCTTCCCCAAGACCATCCCTAAGGTGGGCATCCCCCGGGAGCTACAGGGTAATTTAAACAGTGGGGGATTTTATGGAAAGATTTTATGGAGAGTCTCAAAATAGTTTGTAGATGCAAGTATCCTGATCCACAAATATTCCACAATTTATTTGCTATGTACATATAAAAAATGCTCTACTCACAACTAGTAAGTTGGCATTTATATGAATGTGTTATGATTTTTACAAAAATTTAAATTTATACACAATATAAAAAGCATACTTTATACTTTGTGTGCATTTCTCGTGAAATAAGTTGAATATATGCAATTATGTGTGTCTTTTAATTCTGTAATTTTGAGATAAATATTACTGTTTCGTGATTCACACACAAATAGCTCTTGATCCATAAATCTGCCTCTCTCCCTAACGACAATGACATTGTGTAGAGGGCAGTGTTATTCAATCAGCCAGTGAGTGTTGCACCATTGTTGCCTGTACACCTGTATGCCACCTGGTTTCCAAGGTTTATAATCGTGTGTGCTCAGTGACTACTTTTTTAAAATATTGAATCCAGCTTGAATCAAACTAATATTTGTACGTTTTTGAGTGCTCTACACTAACACCTAATTGCGTATGTATTAATGAGGTGACACTTTGCGAGCACACACAGTATTGGAAACTAGCTGGAAACTGTTGCAAAATGTTTGTCTAGAAATATGTAATTGTTTGGAATGAATGTGTTTATCTGTCATTTCACAAATATAGATACAGTACTTCAGAATTATAACTGACATATCAAGAGTTACTTATTTTTATGTATTGCAAACATTTTTTATTATGAATAGACATTTATAAAATCACATTTATATGAATGCCTTAGTCAAGTCACGAGTAAGACATTTTGTTTGTGAATAGAAAGAAAATAATTTGTAAATCATGTAAATTTTATTTAAAAATAATTTTGAGACATTTCTCTATCCATACATAATATTTTGAAGGGGAACTTTGGACTTTATGTTAACGATAATATCAGTGAGATGGGCACAATTATTGGTAAAGGTTCTAAATACAATATTTGAAACATTTATACCAGCAAACAACAATTTTCTATGTAAATATATAGTGGAGTACAGTAGGCCTAATTACAACATGAGCAGAGAATGGCATCACACTCCCTCTGTAATTGTAATCAGCTCCTCTCTTCTTTGTTTTCATAGATGGCCTGGCCATGCACATACAGTATATGTTAGTGAGTGCGTGTGTGTGTGTGTGTGTGGCCTACAAAGCATTTGTTTTGGTCTGAGATGCTGTTGCTTACGTGACATCTAGTGGCAGACATACATAGTAGTGCTATGTCTGTGGATATGGTCTGCAAACAGCATGTACATAGTGATGACACAGATGTTGCCATCACCTGAGACTTGTGTGCGTTGACAACAGTAGGCATAGGCAACAGTCTTAAGTCACCCATTGCTGTCACTACAGACAGCATAAAGACATTTTTTTTGTGCATAAAGAAATAACCAACATGCCCACAAAGCGCTGAGCCACATCTGCAAAAAATAAAGTATAGGCTGCATTCTATAGATATTCAGATTCCATCTGTTGAAAAAGACACAAGTTAGGTGTTTAGTGTCAGATGCTTTGTTACAAATAACGAAGAATATTACAACTATAATATATCACTCTTAATATTACCTCATTTCCATTCACCTGACTTACATAACTGTATAAACTGCATTAACTCATGTATTTACAAATAAGTAGTCAAATGAGACTTTCACACTGTATTTGCTATCTTATGCAAATACAGTGTAGTGAGGCTGAGGGACTTAACCTCTATGTAAGATCAGGCAGTAATACTCTTTTTATAACAACAAGTGAAACACTGTACATTTGACCAAAACAGGCAATTTGATGAAGGACTATATTTTTCATAGTAAAATGACCTCCCTTCCTTTATAAAAATTAATAACCGTGTCTCGGCAGAATGCTGATAACCTTTTTTTTAGGATCTGGATGACTTTAATCCTCTATTTATTTCCTTTGAAAAGCAAAACAAAGGGCTGATTAGTTGCCTTTGAGACGTGATCCTTCTAATCAACAACAAAGTCCAGTAAACACTGTGACCTTCTCAAAACAATAGCCACCTCTCTTTTCAACTGACAATAACAGCCTTCTGTTGTTTTAACACTTGAAATCTTCCATACTGTAGTTACAGCCCAGATTTGTTCCAGCATTTTCTAGGAAGCCCACGTTCTGAGAATCGCCTGAAATGGTTGGATACACCATACATATTGTATCTTTTGGTATGCTCAAATTTCAGTGTAATTATTCACATTGAAGACACAAGCTGGGAAATAAAAGCTTAAGCTGCCTTAATCGAAAGCACCCTTATCGCCCCATTCAAACCAGGCAGAGCTATGAAACCAGGACTTCTCAGAAGTGTCACCCCAAATGAAAGAGCAAAGGTTTTAGCTGTCCTCACAATTAGAAGCAGACACTGAGCTGAGTTTGGCCTGATTGCCTGAAGTTATTAGCTCATGGTAATTACATTTGCATTATTCTGCTCTAGCGTCAATGTGATTTCCACATTCCTCTGTCATTGTAGACTAGGCATACACTGCTCTGACTTGTGGAGATATCCATGAGCTTGCTCATTATTTGAATATGAAAAGTGTTATAAGAGCTGGCTGAGACCATGTTGCACTAGAATATGGCATGGAAAACTGTAGTTAAATTATTCAAAATCCAGATGATGTTTTGATTGGTCAGGCTTGGGGTTTAATTGGTTTGTAGTTATTTTTGCTATTGTTTCTTAAAGTCGTATATATTTCAGTTAGTCATTGATAGTCATATGGTATATGTCGAAGGAAGCTAATAATATAAATGGTATACTTGAGTTATTCACAGATAGTAATACTTTATATTTCCAAGCTATATGTTTATAAACCGTATACTTCTGTTATTCATTGATAGACATAATTTACAAGCCCAAGATAAAATACTGTATAATGTTTAGATAAATGGGCTCTTAATAGCACAGACCCTTGTCTGTGTTTGAGATGTGTTCCCCATACATTTGTGGTGTGAACAATATCATTTCACTTTAGTATGTAATTCATTAATAAAGAATCCTCTACCGATGAAGTACAATTACTTTAAATGTTCACTTGTATCTGACCGTGTGTAACTTCTTGAACCAGAACACAACAACAAGCACAAAGTACATGTGCGCACAAAAGCAGTGCTAGAAGGCCACACAAGAAGAGAGTGCTGAATCTGCTGACAGAGCATTAAAGGGATGCAATTACAATTACTTGCCCCCCAACACACACACACACACGCACACACACACACACACCTCAGTCCTGAGTAGCTGGGGTTCATTGGCACTCTACTCCCTAAAGCTCTTATATTCTCACATTGTTTTCCACCTCTTTCCATAAAGCCACACACATTTGTTGTGGACAGTTGCGTTTCAAAGATTCAACAGTGAGCTGCGAGTGCTGTAATGCAGTTTTACATTTAAATAAAATACTACACTGCAAGATCTGCACCTTAGTTTCTGTGCATGGAAATATTACATTTCTATAGTAACTAAATCATAAGATTGTAAAGCTAGCCATTATGATCCAACACTACCACACTGTAATAGTTGTTCATGGTAATATGAGACTACCATAAACAAAAAAATAATATATTGTACATCAATCAGTTATATTTTGTTTCACATTGAGAGCCTATTCTGAAAGAGTTAATTTTTCAAGCTTTACACAGAAATACTTTCAACCAGTACCGCTTGAACATATATTATTATTATAATAATTAATTTTTATAAAGTATAAACACCAATATATTTTAATAATTTGAGCTTTTAACATGTGTGATGAGGTCAGAAGGTCAGTATACATACCTACACACACATACATACATACATACATAAAGGCATTAGATAGCAATACAGACAGTTCTAAAGAAGTATTGTGTGCTATAAAAATGCACATATTGGTTCTTCTGCAGAAGTGATAACCATTGCTAAAAAGCTTGCCATAAGCAACCCTTTTAGGAGGAATAAGCCAGTGCTTTGAAAATAAACCAATTATGTGCGATTGCTCCTTACAAATGGTAATGACTATAACAGGGAGACAGAATACTAAAATGCTCCCATTTTATTATTGGTCTTGACTCTACTTTGACTTACAGTATATTTAAAAGCACAGGCTGTGATCGCAGATATATTATTACACATGATCAGTTATGCTACACGCTTATGGCGTTTTAATGAATGGAAGACAGGATCATTTGTTTTTGCACAGGGTCGTTTGATTTTGCACAATGCATAATTGCGTAGGAAGATTCAGCATGCATTGTTTTGTGCTTAGAGGGCAATGCATCAAAGCAGTGCTCAGTGTATGTGTGTGTGTGCGCGTGTGTGTGTGTGTGTGTGTGTGTGTGTGCGTTCCGTGGTCTGTGAGCCAACATGAAATCGTCATTCATATTAATCACTTGTGGCCATCAATAGTACACTAATGAAGACCCTTAGATAGCATTATAAAATAGAGCAGGGGAAGAAAGTGATGACAACATCCTGATTTGACATTTGACAACCATAGCAGTGAACATTCTGTAATGATGAAAATGATATTGCCACTAGGGATGTGGGGGTTGCATTTAGTGCTTAGCTGTACATAAGCAATTTGTTTTTATTCGACACCTCCCATTATAGACTTGCTTGTCCCTATAGCTGTGCAAGGGCAAACATTCGTAGTTATTTATTTATTTATTTATTTATTATTCTAGAAAATATAAACTTACTATGTCAACACAATACAGAATACATTCCTTAATAGACTAAATGTTGCAAAATATGTTCTATTGTCCATATCAAGCAGTTCATACCTGACATCTTTGTTTTGTGAATTAATGTTTTTTGACACATTTTATGTAAAATTTAAATGTGATTGTTCCAATAATAATAATAATAATAATAATAATAATGCATTCAACTTATATAGTACTTATAATATATATAAACGCTTCACAAAGAGAGCACAACATTTTTCTCCAGATGGATTGCACAATGAAACTGAATGAGGATGTTAGCCGTCTGAGACCATTCTCAGATGGCTAACATCCTCATTCAGTTTCAATTGAAGGCTAATTTGTTTCCATACAATGTTGTAGTAGAAAACTAGTGATTTGGGGCAATCCACTAATACTTTTGCTTTCTATGGAAATATTATATATATAAATACTACTGTATTAATTCAAGTAAAGATCATTTGGTTGGCTAGACCTCTTGGACAGCCAGCTTGGTGTCCAGTGTGAACTGATTACTATTGAATGGTTATTTATTAGTTTGGTGAATATTTTAAATATATAATTTTACATAATATCCCATTAAGCCACCAACTGATTAATCTCTTTTACAATGTATATATAAATATATATAAATCAAATATAGGTTTTCCCCTTCATTTCAGATATCCTCCAATAATGATTTTTTCATTGATGAACTTCTCCAACCTAATGATGTACAAAGCGGAGACTATAAATTATATCAGGCTCTGATGTCAGTTAATCAAATTGTCTTATTCTAATGACCAATTTCTTAATGTCTCAGTGTGAACGATTCCCATATTTCTCTTAATTTATTAATGTGCCTCTGTTTTACCTTTACAGTGCATGTGCCTACATGTACTCTGAATGCAATAGTGTGGTTTATAACAGCATTGGGTCAATCCAGGTCACTCAAACACCTACCTAGGAGACCATAGCAACCACAGGAGACCCTAGAAACTACCTTAGCCGCTACCCAGGACACTAGCTAGCATCAAGTCTGGATAGGGTATTTGGGATGATCTTACATCCTTCATTTTTATAATTCTATTCATATTTGCAATGTGTGGTTATTATTATCCAAACAGAACCATCTAATTAAGGGACACAACGAAGAAAAACTCATAACAGGGACTCCAAACTCTTCAGAACATTGTATGTCAAATAAATAACCTTTTTTTCTGTTTTGTGACAGCAGCCCATCTGTGGCTTTAACCAGGTTAGCCTGCTGTGATTTCATGTAATCACATTAGTTTATTCGACTTGAGAGAAAAACAAACCACAGATTATGTTACGGCATCACCACTCATATGCACATAAAGAGCTTGAAATTGGGGGGTGTGGGGTTACATCTGCAAAACAAATTTACATAACATTGGAGTGACATTGTGATCTCATATTGTTTCAGGTAGCAGCATGTCACTACCATGCACTGTACCGTCAAGCCTTGATTGGTCTAGCTTTTTACTGACAGGTGTTTGAGTGGAACGCATGGAACAATAACCTCAGTGTTTATCTGCCCTTCCATATTTGCTATCTGCGTTATTGCATTTATGTTTGAATATAATAAGAAAACAAAAACATTTGTACTTGCTTAGTGACCCTCAGCACTCGTGTTCATCACTCGCTAATTTGATGTTTTGAAGTATCCCAGATGGTGTTGATGTCATTGTTCACAGTTTTTGTTCAAGCTTCATGACCTATTAACAGTGCTTGTAACTGTTTTCTGCTGTTTGAAAACAACAAACATAGCTCTATTACATTTTTCAAGATAATACATATTTTATTTTTTAAATAATAATATTTTATTTTGTTGGATTTATGTTAAACAGGCTCCATACAAAGCATAGGTCTACTTAACCTTAGCAGTTTATAAGTTACTAAATGTTATGTTAAAAGCTCATATTTATTGGCAGTAAACTGTCAATTGACTATAGGCTATTGCCATTGATTCTAATAATACATTATAGTTAAAATATTTCATGATAACCCTAAAGAATAACCCCTAATATTAATGGTGAATGATGAATGTTGCATTACATTTTAAAACATTGTTCCATTAATACCTTCGCAATGTTCAGTCACCCACAAGGAGTTGTTTATAAGAGACAGAGGCTCTTCAGTATTCACAGATAGTTATGGTGGCGGTAATTGGAAAGACTGCTCTGATGCACTTTGGGAACTCTGCTTCTGACCATTCTAATATGCTCTGGGCTGGTCTCCTGGGACAGGAATAGGCAATGATAAATCTTTTTTGCCAGACACATTTGTGTAAAGACACAAATCCAGTCTCTGTGTCCTTAAGACTATACCCTTCAAAGGCCAACTTTGTGTCCACTCGCTAATGCTGATTAGAGTTTATCTGTTTTTTACACGATGTTCTTATTGTTTCTAGGCCTGACAAGGAACAATAACAATAATTCTAGATAAGTCTGTCTTATAGAAGTGAAACTGTATTTCATATTTTATTCCCCAAATAGATAAACCCGGACTCTTACTTTGTGTTACATACTGTTTTATTGGATTTTTATCCATACGCACTTCTACTGTATACAGTACAGACAGTCAGAAACACACACAAGCCTGTTGGCCATCTGGCGTATTGTGCCAATACACCACTATTGGGTAACTATTCAGTATCCTAGGAACTAGTTATATAAAGGCAGTCTGACAGCATGTAGCTGAAAGAAGGTGCCGCTTATTACAATGTGTAATATGATACACTGCATATATTAGTGGATTTAATTAACATTTCCCCTCAAAGTTAATTGCATGGAACTTCAGTAGGTGTTAGTCATACAGTAAAATACATATTCCATAATAGTTCTTATATTGAAGTTTTGCAAAATATGTATTTAGAGAGTGTAATCATGGGGACATTAGTACCACAATGTAAAGTAGCTTGTCCAAAAAATTGCCAGTGTAAAATATAATGTATGTCTTGAGCAGGAAATCAAAACAAAATTGTTAGAGCTCTGCTTGAAATCAAACTGTAACATCTGTGACATGCTACAGGGCATGACTAATGAACCAACGCTCTGACATTACTAATGGTACAAAAGCACAAAGACCAGATTCATGCTTATTCACTTAATGTGGTTGAAAATCAATATGTTTTCCTATCTGGAGAAATAATCAATCAAGGCCCAAAAGCACAGGGTGAATTTTTAATAGGCATCAGCTGACATCCCATATTTGATGCCTCTACGCTGCAGGCAGATTTTGAAGCGTCACTTATTTGCATACCACCAGTGCCACAATCTACTTTGGATTTACAGTACATTAATTAACATTTGCTAACTTGATGTGAATGGGTAAAGCTCCAGGTTAGTAACTAGCCAAATGTATCTATTCACATCAGTATTTCAGTTGCAGATCATATTTTCATTCGATTTTCTGATGCTGATTGCAATAAAGTGTCAAAATACAGACACCTAATCTCAGAGGCTGTATGGAAACTCAAGAATTAGAAAGAGAGCTCTGCCAAATATATTTAGCAAATAACATAACTCGTACTGTAGGTCTAGCGAGGCAGGGTGCTCTGGAGGTTTGCATTTGTCAGCTTCTGTAGCCTGCATCAGTGACCTTGGTCAGGCAGGAGGGCCTGTGAAGCCCATGGGAGTCCTGCAATATTCAGATTGTCAAGTGAAATGCATCAGGAGGCACCACGCACATTAGCTCACCCACATTAGCTCTGTACGTTTAGGTGAACAGAAACATATAATGCTGATGGCATTATATTTATCTGTTGTGAAAATGTTGCCCTGCTTCTAAATTGTTGTTGGTTGCATTTGACTGCACTGCAGGATCATTCGTTTGAATTGATTTGAGGCATTATTAGAAGATTTGGAATAAATCGCAAACCAGTTTGATCCAATAAAATGCATTTGGTCCGACTGTCAGCAATAGTAAGCACTTGTGTTTATTGGCTACATTTATCTTTTGTAAAAATAAATGTACCATATTTATTTTCTGCGGGATATGGTACAACAGTTTATATTAGTTCAATTTACTATTTAGTCCCCTTACAGAAAAAGGTTTTAACACAAACATATCACAATATTTGTGCAAATCCTTCAGCAGACTAAAGCAAATAGCATAGACTCTCCTCTGAGGAAGATACTCGTCCAGCAAAGCATGTCTAATTTGAAAGAAAATGTAGGAGGGGAAAGAATTTCAATGAGCCAGGAAATGTAATGCACCTGGCCCAGCAGCTTTGATGGGACTCCATCAACTTTGATATTAACGCAGGGATTTACATGGCCATTCATGTATTCTACTTTATGTTCGAGGCAGAACACGCTTGTTCTATTACATGAGTTTGCACTTGGGGAGATCACCTGAGACCCACTGAACCTTATTTCCTTGCAGCCTCGCCGGTATTGTCCCTACTGAACTGAGCTGAGCTGAGTGCCAGTCAGGCAAGTGACACTGGAATCATAAATAATACCAATATAGTTCACTCAAGCTTGAAAGAGGTCGATATAAGTTATGGTTCGTTATTTGATTCACTTAGGGCCCTTTCTCTTCGGAAGAGCATTGAATAGGCATTAAAGTAAAATGCTTAAGTGAAAATACCCCCTCATATTGAATTTCCAGGTTATCCAGACAGTTGAATCAATATTTGTCCACATAAATAGGTTTCTTATAAAACAAGTCTGCCAAAAGTTTCCGTTGACGGCATTAAATTATAGGGCTGTTACACTGACAATAAACAGGACACTGGCTTATTAGGTGGCTTTGTGAACACGGGCAGACCATTTATGAATAAAATACAATTTACAAAATGGCATATGCTGCAGACTAAATAAAAGCTAATTAGAAATAGAGAACTTCTGATTTATTGTGGACTTTATCCATAAAGTGTACAGATATATACAGACAAATATAGTCAAAACCTTCGGAACAATTTACTACTTGGCTAAAATCAAATACAGTAATTCTATATTAAGAGGCCTCACCCTTTAGCTTGTGTTTCAGTACAACCACTGCAGTGCCATTTGTGCGATTTACACGAGGTGGGGAACAAGATAGCCTTACAGATACAGAAGATAGCGTTTAGTTTTCTGTGGGACGACGAATGGCACTAGTCAGAAAGCTCATAAGTAGAAATGTCAAAGTGCAGTTGGGCACAGGCCCAGGGACGCACAGGGGTTGCAAAGGCTCCAACAGAAGCTTCCAACTGGGAAATGGAGGACATCTTGCCAGGGTTATGACTTCAAACGTGTAACAGCCCCAGCAGCTCCAGGCAAAGGGAACAGATTGCTCCAATTACAGGAAGGCTCATGCTCCAGAGTCCCCTCGACACATGCAACGGTCTATTGGAGTGGACTTGGGCTAGTGGCATGCAATGCTCTGGAGCACTGTGGGGCAGCACATCCCAATGCCAATCTATATTCTACGTGAAACAACAGACATCTCCTTTTAGCTGTGGATTCTGTTCAGTCTGGGTTGTCTTTGGCCTGCCGCTGCAAGTGATTGGAACCTACTATGAATATATAACAAAACCAACGCAACCAACAATATCCCATAGCACGTGACTTGGAGAGAGAGACGTCTATCGCTCCCTCAATTCTCAGCTTCACAGGCCGAATCTGAAAGCTTGGTATTCTTACCCGTATTGGCTGTGGAACTGGGTGGCGGCACGGCCATTTTAATTGGCAGCCTCAAGTAAAACACAACGCGTTAGGAGCCAGCAGCACTGGGAATCACCTTGTTAATTGAGGGCCGCAGTTGAGCGATTGACTAATTGATCAAGGCCTGTACATTGAGAGATTATTCACGCCAGCAACACCAGGAGGGAGGTGCCTTGTCAGTGGTGATTCATGTGTCTTCTGGATGGAGTGAGGTCTCCACGGCCTCTTTTGTTGAGCGTGCCCGGCGCGAAAGGGCTCGTATATGCAGCGCCTCCACGCAAGTGCTCACTTCCTCCTCTAAATCAGAAATAAAAAGGCGTGCCCGCTGTTGATAGGTAGCTCACATACAGTATGATACAGTATAATGTGTCACCGTGTCTCCCTGGATGCTAGCTGCAGTCCCAGCACACATCAAGACTCGGGGAAGATGTATGGCTGTGTGTTAATGCAGGCATGGAGGGACCTTGAGTCACAGAGGAAACGTCCTTATAGTGCACAGGTGGAGCAGAACTCATGCCCTTGTGTATTGTGTTTGAGGGGCAAATGAAATGTGTGACAGCACGGAGAGGTTTTCAATTGAAAGATCACGTCTGTGGGCTGACTCGGAGGCTTGCGTTGTTATGCAAACGCTGTCTTTTCCACATCCTGCCCTGACAATGAGCATTGCAGTTGGACCGGGTGAGATTATGAAGGGGTTAAACTGCAGAGAGATATGCTAACAAGGAGGCTGTACGGGCACCAGTTATATGACACATCTAATTGCTTATTATTATTATTATTATTATTAATAATATTAATAATAATATTAATATACACGTGGAAAATGAGGTTGAGGGAAGAAGATAAATAATATGTGTTTGCTACAATCTAATACTAAACAGGCAGTTTGCAGCGTGCTAGTTAGTTGTGTTTGTTAGAATCTGCTAGTTTAGTGCATGAGAGAAGCAAATGCATACAGCAATATGTCGTAGCACTTCTCTATTTGGACCCTGGCCATTCCACATCTGAACCTATATCTGGCTAATGTTGCTGATGGTTGATGGAAGTAATGATGATAATCATTGAATGAAAAGTATTTCTAATGCATGCAACCTAAATCATTAAACACAGTAGGAGAATATGTCTTATTCTTGTTGCTTGCCTTGTTGTGTCACAGCAGTTTAAAGCCAGTGAAGAGACATTAGCTGCATTGAAAAATGGCTTGAGGTGTATGACTTGAATTAATTTTGCGATTTCACACAGACTCCTTTCGATTAGAATATTGCCATAATGAATAACAAAGTGTCTATGCTTTACATGGTATTAGAATCAGGATTACAGGGGCCTATCAAGAAAAGATTGAATTTGTGTGGTCTAAAATAAAAATGACTTGTCTCTGGCCAAGTTTCCCTGAAGAATTGTGAGCTGCTATTTTCTTCCGGTATCTTATGACTATTATGGCTAATTTGAAAGTGTTCTTAGAGTAAACTATAAACTGCACAACTTAAATCTTATATTCCTTATTTGATGTATCACATATTTATCTATTATGCAACATCACAGTTTTATTTGTCTTAACAACATTTATAATGCATATGATACATATAAGATAAGATATAACATATAAGATAAGACATAACTTTATTGATCTCTGTAGAGAAATGTGTTGTAGCTTGTACAGAACAGTGTGATATGTCAATTCTAAAATATATAAGCCCATATAATAAAACAACTATAAATATATACTAATATATTATGGCATAATATTGATTGTCTTGATAAGGTTAAAGTTCTCTGTGTTATAATTAGGGATGTCACCGATATGATACTGAGATCGGAAATCGGTCCGATACCGACTTAAATAGCTGGATCGGTATCGATGACAATTGGAGAGTTGTAACCAATCTATGGGGCTGATCCAATTAAATTACACGTGTAGGTCTACTGTCAAGCATCAGCCATGTCTAACCTACCCAGGCCACACTATCAGCAGCAGGTTTATAAAATGCTTCTAAGTCCTAAAATAGAGATTGGCTGTCATTTACTTAGCAATTTAATTTAAAACTTAATTTAATTCTGGAATCGTATCGGTACACGGTATCGGCCGATGCCAAAGTGCCGGTACCTGTATCGGTATCGGAACTGAACAAACTGGATCGTGCCATGCCTAGTTATAATACAAAATCATCATAATTTAGTGGTACTGTATATAGGCCTTTCACAGATACAAAATACAGTCAACACTGTGTTATAATACAAAATCATCATAATTCAGTAGTGCTGTATATAGGCCTTTAACAGATACAGTCAACACGGACATGGTAATGACTTGACAGCACCACATATTCCCCAAGGGAAATCTTCACAGAACTAAACAGAGGAAACTAATGAATTGGTTGAGCTTTGATTTCAAAGGAAGTATAAGAGGCTTACAGAGGACAGCCGCCCTTCAGCCATTTTAGTTTATAAGTGTCCTGCTGCTCAATTTGCACAAACACATTTTCTCACTATAGTTTTCCACACACAATGTATACCATGCAAATTAAAACTTTAAACATGGCGTTATCTTTTGCATGTATTTTTTGCGAAGCATCACATGCCACAAAAATGTAAAATTATATATTGAAAGTTGAGACTATGACAGATTTAGAATGTGTTTTTATCGTCATATGTGGCGGGGGCTCTTAATAATCTCGTACTTGAAGGAATGTGTCATAAGACCATATCAAATACAACTGCAGTTGCCTAGGTTACCAGTGAGGCAACTTTTTATTTAGATAGATCACTTTTACACACAAGAGTCTCTCTCTCTCTCTCTCTCTCTCTCTCTCTCTGTGTGTGTGTGTGTGTGCAGGAGAAATAGTGAGGAGAGAGATCCAATCTAATTGTTGCATTGTCAAGGCAAGCTAGCACAATTGGTGGTCGTCACTGTGTGGTTTTCAATCATTTCTTTTGTAACCAGAACTATTTGTGTTTTCTACATCATCACCGATGTACAGTATCAATCCCTGTTAAAGTGCCCTCGAGCAAAGCCTTAAACTTGTATGCTAAAGGGTGGAACCATCAGTTAAGTCATGCTCTTATAAAAATAAATGGTATTTATAGAGAAGTATATCTCAGATGGATATTTCAACATCTATTTATGCAGTGCGTAATAGGTTCTTTTAATTAATTAAATAATTAATTAATTTAATTTGAATTATACCAATCAAAATGCTACCACCATGTCAAGGCAGATGACTGATCATTGCTCGTTTGACTGTGGATATGATGTGAATTTCTCAGGCCCTAGGGCACGTACATAAATTCTCATGAATGAATATTTGTAGATGGTGTACTGAATTAGGACTGTCAGTTGGGTTGGGCCCCTATGAGGATGCAAGATACCTTTATGGTTCATTTGTATTCAAATGTGTATACGCTTTTTTCTTTGGTGTTCATGGCTGTTTATCTTTTCCAGTGTCTGCATTACATTTGTGCCGCAATTGCAGCTACTGAATTCCCAGGGGTGGAGAGGGGATAGCAAGCTATGAACCATTTTTTGGGGTCATGGGACAAAATGGAATGACTTATAATTCATTGGAAAAGGTTCCTCTGTCAAAGTATTACACGTGTGTTTGTGTGTACAGTATAAGATTAATATAAAGCATACAGAAAAACATGTCTGTGTCCTTAACTGAGTAAGGCTCAACTGTCGGAGGAGAGGTGAAATATCAAGTGCAGCCATGTTTCAGAGATAGCACTCCCGCTCTGGCAGAGTTTAGCGCAGAAGCATACACAATACTGTTGTCAGAAGCTAGAGTGATATACCATAATATGTCCTCCTCTTTGTCTTCTGGATTGAAAACAGTGTATAGCTGTTTGTGAGAGGAATAGTGGCAGGTCACAGGTGCTATGGAAATTAACAATCCTCTTCCCCCACGGAAAACAAGTGCAAACATTTCCCCTCCCACATGTTGACATCTACCTCTGATGCATTCACCCAGAGCATTACATTTCACTTGTGCAAAGTAAAGAAGAACAGAATAGACTATGCCTCACACACGTGGACGTGACTGCTGACCCAGTTTGTGTCTGGTCTTGTTTGCCAAGGTCAGGCTGTGTTTGTACACAAACACAAACCGCCAAAAGGCATTCTTGACTGGGTATGTACGCAGATGTGCGGTTCCAAGCATGCCCTTGTCCGAATCTGGGGTTTCTTTTGGTCTCTTTTCACCCTATCAAGATTTTGTTCAAAGAAGTTCTGTGAATGTTCATTCTCTTGCTTAGACTTTGAAATATGTATTTACATTTCTAACCATCTCCCCAATTAAAATAAAGAATTAATTATTTTTATTTCAAAATTGTAAAAAATAGTATTTATGGTGTTGGAAGCATTCATATTATTTTTTGCATTATGACTTTAATTTGAACTCTAATGGCTATTTTTGAATTTTGACTAAATGTGTATTGTAATAGTGTATCTTTAGCTGGGATGAGCATAATAGTTTGTCAAAGAAATAATTAGTTCTTCATAATACTAAGATAATACTGCATGTTATGCATTTTAATAAATTATTTCATTAATTCATTAATTAATCTTGTTTTATGACAGTAAATCATTGTGATGTTATTCAAATTCATACTCAGCATCTTTATATTATTTGTTAAATATTAATTAAAAAGTAAACATTTAGCTACAAAACAGGTTTGACCATATGTAGACCTGCTGCATGAGCAGGCAATATTTTCTATTGCTTTTTGTTAACAAAATATTTAATAGTGATGTGGGATTTTAGTTTTCTGCCACAACACTGTCCTCTGCTGGTCACATGAGCATGTCATGTTGACCTCCATCTTGAACATTCATTAATTAACCAATTCATGTTTTCTATTTTTTTAGTAGACACTTTTGTTGAACATTAATCCCAGATAAATATAGCGAGAGAATGCCCTGCTGTACATCTTCATAATGATCTTTACATTTTAATAATACTTACTAAACAACAATACATATTTAATAAGTATACTTTCAGTAAATATCTTGGAGTAAAATACATGTTCTGATGCATATTTTATGATGCATAATGAGAGAGCAAAAACAACTGCTATTCTATTCTTACACTGGCTTTGCAGCACTCTGAACCTCTTACACCCTAGGAGAGTACTTCTCCACTTCATGAGCGCATCCACCTTTGTGATGTGAAGCTTGTACAGTAAGTGTGCGATAAGAGGAGGCTGGGCAAATGAATAATAAATAAATAAATATATAATAATAATAAACTCAGGGACCCTAAACTTGATGGGGTCCTTTAAAGTATCAATTGATGTCTTGTGTGTCCTGAGTGTTAGTTCCATATAGATTTACACCTTGTCAGGCACTGTGAATACCTTAAGGGAGTAAAGGGACCCCTGGAGCTCAACGCCTACGCATTTTGAGACTTGTTAAAGAACCAGAGGGAAATCACACATTAAAGAGGAACAACCTCCTCTTCAGCAGTGCCGTACTTATTATCGCATGAGTGAGATCAAAGACGTCTAAACTCTCCTGCTCGCCTCTTGCATCCCGCTGAAGATCCTTCTCCAGATTATAGCTAGCTATGGACGTCCTGCTGTTTTATCCCCACCAAGTCTGGCTCATCAGTTGTGTCGCATGGCCCACGGGGTTGCACTCACTTGCACAGCTACTTCAAAACACTGCATCTGTGCACAGAAATGACCCCCCTCCTCCCCTTCCCCCACACCCATAATAAATAAATAAATAAATAAGAAACGCTGTTTTCATTACTTTTAAGTAGCATGTCATAACATAAAAATGTATTAGGAACAAAATTAAAATAAAGGACATTT
>JAODUH010092178.1:0-14303 GCA_027564835.1 Typhlichthys subterraneus | reverse complement strand
GGGTCCAGGTATGTGACTGATTTGACATTAATGCGCGTTCCCGCAGGTCTCGTTCACTGCGGCCACTTGGTAAATTATTGAGTGATTTTTAGAACATATTTGAGCGAGTGGTGCCCCGTTGATAATTATTATTTTAATATAATAATAATAATACCTTACTTGTACGTGACCCGCTACGAGGATGTGTTTTGCTAATGTGTGTTTGTTTTGTTCTCCAGAAATACAGCTAATATTGTTTTAGTGTAACCAAGCCAACGCCAACATTTCCAACAGGGAAACGTGTACACCAAATTGAAACATGATATGGAGCTAATTACATTTCCACGTCAACGTTCTTCTTTAGAAACCTATACTTTGGGGTGGATTTGAGCATCCGCATATTCTAAGATCAAATCTGTCCAAAAGTACATTTAAAAAATGAGGCCACAGTAGTTTATGGACTATATATTGACATCTTATGAAAAAGGTAAAATGTTTATTCCATGTTAGTTTACAATTAGGCTATGTTGATTTTTATATTTAGAAATATATACATTTATATTATATAGTCATAACAAACATTGCTTAGTCACCATTAACAATACACCTTAAATGTACTATACATTTGGCTTTTGTCCCTCTAAACAATTGTTTATAGGGACAACTTCACAGAAAAAAACCTATTGGATTACTATTTTGTTGCTCTCTGTATCCATACCTAACTTTCCCATACATGGATTTTGTTTACAATGGATGAACACAGATCCTCTTTACCAATGTTTTTTTATTGATTGGAAAACATCTTTGAGTTCTAACCGAGAGCAGGTGGATTTTTCAGGAAAGTGGTTTCAAGAAAGAATGTGTGGTTTTCTAAATATGTTTATAGCGAAGACCTTATGACGACCTTAACAAAATCTCATCTATCTCAATGTGAATCAGGAATAATATCAGCCTAACTCATTCTCTATTTCTGTTCAATAGTTGTATCAGTCTATTTAAACAGGCATTGGCTGAAGAATGAACCCAGTCATGGAAATGCATCATGATACAGGCACAATAACAAATCGCCCTTGAGAAAAAAAGGATGGGCATGTGACCATTTTATAATTTATTTAACCAATTTGACATTCAGTTTTAGATTAAATCAACTCCACATGGCAAGTATCTCACCTTAAGTCATCGCTCCTTCGCATTGTTTGATCTGGCTGAGTTTAGGCTAGTCTTGTATTGTGTATATCAGACACCTCTGCTTAAATAAACATTGTTCTTATTTAGCTGTCTTCTCGATTCCTCTCACAACCTTCCGAGGACACAATTAGTCCCCAGCTAACAGAAGTGCATTGATTTTCACTGGGTGATTTATAGGTGGAGGTTTGTAAGGGCAGTCCAGATTGTCTAAGGTGGGTGTGGGGGTGGAGCTGCACTGTGCCGCCTTAATGAGGGTGGTGACACGGGACAACCATGGGGGGACAGAGCAACTCACAGCCATTTAGGTTTTAGCAGATTTCTGCGGGCCATGTGAAAAGTATTCTGTGTGGATTAAGCATGTAGGTTAATTTATGATCTACAGCCAGTGCTTAATTTGTGCCGGAGCAAGATGGAGCGCGCTCCCCCGCCTCGCATATTGGGTTCGGCACCTATTTGATTAGATCCAGCACCTCATTTTCTGTCAAAACTAATAGACACTTTTTCTTTTTTGTTTTCATCCTTGTTTTATGAAACAATTGCAATCCATATGCTATACATTATTTGTAAATCACTCGTTAATGCATTTTAAATCTGATTTATTAAAAGAAAGGTGCAATCTTTTATTATGCCTTATTATTATGTTTTGACATGCAAGCTGAGAAGTTGTGATAAAGAATTTCACAAAGTATTTCTGATTCTGATTCTGATCTTTGAGGTCATGCGCAGTGACAAGGTAGGCTATAGAATATTGAGCGACATGACTGCAGCATCAGCAACAAAGTAGGCATTAAAAGTTTGAAAATGTCCAGAATACCAATTAAATTGATACAATTATTACAAAAGGATGTAGTGAGATCAGTGAAAAGCAGGGAAAATTAGGCAGATGGCTATATTTTTTCTAGGCTGTTTTGGATAAACAGTAAGGTAAGCACCATTTTTGTTTAATTCTCTGCTCTGTAGTGTTAATGACAGCAAAGACTGTGACTGTCAGTTGTGCTATGGTCTTGAGAGGAGAACTGCACTGGGAAATCTTGCAGGCGTATTTAACTTTGCTGCAGGCAGGAGTGTGTGGTCCAAAAATATAGCAATATGCTAGTGGATGCTCATCCCCTCTGATACGTCTTAAAACGTTAACATGTCAATAAGTTTTATTTTTACTGGACTTGGTATTCAAATCCTACAATTCATTTGTCTATACATGAGAGTCTAGGTACGTTCAGAATTGGCAAACCGTGGCGAACGTTTATGGGATGAGAATCCTGCCATAATTCGAAACGGAAAAAATAAGGTTTGAAAGGTCGTAACTTAGAGTGTGAAACCTAGAAATCGAATTTGAATGCACGAAAAAATAATTCCAATCTCTGAAAAAAAAATTCCAATCTCTCAAAACACTACTTTGTATTTGAGTTTTCTTTCTGTAGCACCGTAGCTCTCTTTTTACGGTGTTACGAATACACATTTTCAGAGCTTCAAACTTGGCAGTGTTCTCCCGGCATATTTGCTTGTTTTCATGGTTTGAAACCTCGTAAAGGTTGTTCTGAAAAACGGGGCGCATATGCTCGCAAAAACGTTTTGAAACATTGAAACTTGCTGTTCGAGAGTTTGAATCTTACTATTTGTGTTGGCAAAATAAGTTTTGAAACTTTGAAACCTGCGGTTCGAAAGTGCGACTCTTCAGAGCTGCGTTTACGACACCCACTTCTCAGAGATTCGCCGCCACCGTTACGAGCTTACGCGTCAAATTAATTTTGGCAGTGTTTTCACGAACGTCTCGGATTGAAGCTCCATAGAAGTACATTCGTAATCTATGGTTCTTAACTACGAAGGCTGGGGAAGAAAAAAAAACAGCCTTTTGCCTATTGGTCAGTTTTTGGATGTGTAGTCCAATCACAGGTCGTATTTTCCGGATAAAGTGTGATTTACCTTCTCCGCCAATCGTATGCACGGTGGCTGTCTCAACCAGGAAGCTGGAAGTCTTCTAGTCAAACATTGAATTTTGAATAATTTGTGTAAACATTTAAAAAATATTAGATTTAAACTATCACCCTTCATCCAGCTTCAAAGTGTGTTCGCCGAGGACTACCTCCTCAAACAGTTTGCTTTTGTTTGCAAACATTTGCGGCGAACACAATACAAACGCAAAACTGTTTAAATGTGTTTGCAAATTTTCGGTGTCTTCACCAATTCTGAATGCATCTCTGTTGCCGTGGCAACCACAACTATTGCATAATCTTTTTTTTCTCCATCCCTTTATGCATCTACAGAACTACTGCTGAGTCCATTTGGGTGCATACTTATTAAATGTAAACAAATAAGGCTTTGTGAAATGTATTTAATTGAATATTTTAACAGCTACTGATCATGGCGTCCGATTAAATAAACAGTCCTAACTTTAGGGTAACTGCACATGATACGTGATTTCCTTAGCCCAATTTATTAAACTTCAAACAAAAAAAATAGCTTTAATTATAAATTATTGAC
This sequence comes from Typhlichthys subterraneus, assembly GCA_027564835.1. Lineage (NCBI taxonomy): Eukaryota > Metazoa > Chordata > Actinopteri > Percopsiformes > Amblyopsidae > Typhlichthys > Typhlichthys subterraneus. The sequence continues at coordinate 10,655 of JAODUH010092178.1, read as the reverse complement.
TATATATGAAATTGAAGTAGTAGTTAATAAATTACTATTACTAAGTGTAACGTTTAACACAGGAGTACGACAACCAGGGATAAATGCAGAGGTTTAATCCAACAACTGAAACACAAACAATAACCCGCGAGGGGAGACAGACCAAGGACACATTATAACCACGCGGGTTGATTAACACAATGCAAAACAGGTGCAGGACAAGGTGGGGAAGGGCTGCCACGACGCCTTGGGCGGTGGTTAGCGAACCGACGTGGCAGAGCGCCAGCGGAGAGAGAGCCTGGACACACCCCCGGACCTAGGTATGACATTAAGCAGGGCAGGCAGTTATATTTTATGCCCATTCACCCCTACTCAACGTGTTTCTTTACATTTCCTCCTAACCCATATGCATAGGTCTGGTCTGGTCTAGTCTTAACTCTAATAACAGTCGGCAAATGTAGTCAGTAAAAATGGTTCCACTTTGTCCATCAGTAGCTACTTTGAGTTTATAGCCTACTGTTGCATATTTTAATTTAGCCAGAAAGAAAAAAGAAGGACTTATAGTAGTCGATATATTCAGGAGACGAATATTAGTGTCAGCTCTTTTTGTTAGTTTTCCCGCTAAGCTACACCAGACCACAATTTGCCGCCACAAAGCTCCTACTCATACCGCTATGCATGCCTGGGAAATGTGATATTTCTACACAAAACAATGGCAAAACCTGCATAAACATAACTGTGTGAATTATAACAATAATAACATAGACTGTGGGTGAGTATTCACCACAGACGCTTACATTTTAGTCTTAAGTTTTAAAATAATAGAGAAATGTATTTAAAAAGCACTGAACAATCCAAAGATACAATTTGACACAACTGTTGTCTGAAAAGCACCCGCCGTGACTAAAGGCCCCGTGAGAATGAAAATCTGCCCCGTTAACCACACCCTTTCCTCCTTTTATAGCGACACAATAGCAAACTCCTATTGGTTCCCTGAACCAATAGGAGTGTAAGCATCAAAGTGTTGTTGCCTCTTCCGGTTGGGCTCCATTCTTCTTCTACCCTGAAACACCTCATGTCTGATATAATTTCTGTTCTACATTGCCCTCTATTGGCCAGGAAATTAATACTAATAACAGTAACGTAGATATAAAAGTGGGGCGTGGCTTGTACACGTGCATACAGCTTATAATGAAAATAAAAGAACAAATAAAAGCATAACAAATAAAACAACATTATAATAATGTATAATCTCACATTCTCTCCTTTCACACCATTTCATGGTGTTTATAAAAAGCAATAAAAACACAAAGGTAATAGAAGGACGATGAGATGCCTATAAAATGAAAAGCAACTGTTGATGGTAGTGCTCATAAGTCTGTCTGTTGCATGCAATAAACTACACCCATGAATTTAGCATTAATTGAATAATCAAATCACTGCCCTTTTAATTAATTTCACTTTAACAAATACATTTTTCAATCTCAGTGGGTAAGGGCGAAAAACTCCTGCATTTTCATTGTAAAATCACATTTGCAAATGGGGAAATCATTGTAAATGAGAAAATTCTCTTACAATGCCAAACTTGCTAAATGGCATTCTGTCTTCAGCCGCTAGTAGTAAAGAAATAAAAAACTAATAATCACAGAAACATAAATGAAAATACAAATTTAAAACATTAATTCTCATAGTTTCTCACCTCTTTGAAAATGTAGAATAGGTTGTCTTAGGTTAGCTCTCTATTGTAATATTTGTAGCACCTGGGCCGTGTTTACATATATGTGTAGCTGTAACAGGTGGGGCGGCCCAGAGGCGTGATCAGGATGCGGCCCGGAGGCGGGATCAGGATACGGCCCAGAGGTGGGCCCCGGTGGTGGAGGAGGCCATGGCCCGGCCTCGGGCTCCAGCGGCGGAGGAGGCAACGGCCAAGCCTCGGGCTCCACGGGGGGCACCGGCGGTGGCTGCACCACGGGACCAGTGGGGCACGCCGGCCGCGGGTTTGTCTCCATAGCATCCGGGGACGTCATTGGTGGCTGCACCACGGGCATGACGGGGCACGCCGGCTGTGGGTTCACCACCGTGGCAGTAGGCAATACTGTAACGATGTATCCTAGTGATAATGATTTTTCATGGCAAATTTTGGCCAACTTATATTATCTGAAGTTTAACATTTTAATGCCAGTAGATTTTCTCCCTGTGTTTTATTTTTAAAATATTTTGACACTCACCTGAATGTCTTGGCTATGTAAGGAATGTAAATGCAATGCTTTTCATACTACTCAGAAAGATTGTCCTCATTCTTTTGCACATAACTATAACAAGTGAACTTCAATTTCTGTGTGTGGATATGGATTTGGGTCTCCCACAGATGCTAATAAATGAACTAATCTAACTAGTCTTTCAGAAACATATGTAGAAGCATGTGACCAAAATGCCACCAAACAGTGCAGCACAATAAGCTTTTCATCCCCGCTTGATAAGATGGATCTCTTGTTCTGCTTCTTGAATGGCTCCACATGCAGGCTGTGTTGTCAGAGGTTACTAGCACTCTATTCTTTTATGATAAAACGGTTAAACAGGATGACAAAATGTTGAGCTCAGTGTCTTCCAGTCTGGGTGTGGTCTCCTCCTGCCTGTCACCCACCACCAAGATAAGGATGTTTCATACCTCTACAAGTCTGCCACCAGTGGCCTGCTGCCCATTCGGGAGCCTGGCCAACCAAACCTATCTCATAGCTCAGAACTGGACTAGTAGAAAGGAAGGCTCTGTAATAATCAGTCTTACAGGTGCACACTGCCTAGTTATACTGTTGCCCATTCAAGTAGGAAACAAGGAGATGTGGACACAGCAGATGTGAATGGTGGGTGATGGCAGGGCGTGGTGACGGAACCAGCTGGTAAGATCGCAAAAGACACGGCTTATCCAAACATTTAGAAAATTTGACGCATAAGGTCTCTGTAAATTCCCTTTCAAACACCAGAAACGAAAGTCTTTATATAGTCTTCATATATTTTATCCTGTTGACTGTTGAGAACCAGGTGCTTCACACAACAGCTTGTAACAGATTTGATCAAACACGAAAATAATCAGAGAACTCTTCCATTTGAACTAGTGTGGCCGGAGTTAGGCTTATAGCATTAGCTGCTGGCATTGGTCAGCTTAGTAGCAGCGCCAGGCTTCATTCATAGAATTTGAGTTTGGGTAACTATAGAAACAACAATGCTTTGAATAAATAAATCCCAGAATGCATTTCATTACCTTAACGTGGTAGGTATTGAAACTATTTAATAGTATAATATTAAGCAATCATTTGATATATTGTAATAATTACACTCAGATATCATTAAGACAAATAGCTTTGTTCCTTTGAGTGAAAGCTACGAATCAATTTATTGTTTAAACTAAACTATTTTTCTATTAAATTAATATTATCTTTAAAATGTTATACGATACTAGTAATATTAATGGAATCACTACTGTAGTCTAATCACATTAAATTGTTAATGCACCTCAGTAATATAACACTTATATTATAACAATATAATATATATATGCACATTATGGTTACCAATCAATTATGTTGTTATAAGTCATTTTCATGCACACTTGTACAACAATCGCCTGATCTCTCATGTGACTTTGGCTTAAGTTTGTGCTAGAGACAGAAAATGGCAAAGTCTACAGCGACAAATGCATAATAAGGCATATCAATTAGTTCGAAATGTCATTGACTACATGAAGTGCTAGTCATCAGCACAGTTGGTTACAAATGGCTCAATCTGTACATGCAAGAAAACAGGCTCTTCCTTTCAATGTGGGCTCTACATTTGTTATTGTAGGCTGTGGATAGACATGGAAGCAGGCACCTGCAAATGGGGGGGGGGCTTAAATATCTGCAGAGGTCTCTGGACAGCCTCTAACCAATCGGCTGTTACGCACGTGTCCCTGAGGAGTACGCTTGTAACACCCTGCTACCCCAGATCCCCCCCAACCACGCCCAACTGGCGATGTGCTCGGGATCGGCATGGCATCCATAAGCCCCGCCCCTCGTCGGTGGAGCTGTCTAGTGATCTTAAGAGTGGGTGCGTAACATCCTCTGCCCCATGGACTGGGGCAGAGGAATGGCTGTCGTGGTGCGAGGAAGGAGACACACGATAGTACCCAACCATTCCTAGGAACCTGCGCAGCTGGCGGCGAGTCGTAGGAGACGGAAAGTTAATAATGGCTTCGACCTTGCTGGCGACGGGGCGCACCTGCACACATCCCACCTCCTTCCCCAAATAAGTTATAGTAGCTTTACCAAACTCACATTTTGCTAGGTTTAGAGTTAGCGAGGCCCTCTCCAAGCGCTGCTTACTGGGTCTAGCCATGTTGTTTGTTAATAAGTATTCAACCTCACCCTTCATCACAGCTCCTTTGTGATTGTTGTCTCTGTAGGGATGCTGCCGAATGGGAGCAGCGTCCCCTACATCCATGTCATGCGCCAGGACAGTCGTGCGACTTGGAACATCTTGAAACACAGTATGAAAGGTATTCAACAAGGATACTAGATCAGTCGTTTGACTGTTTGACAAATGCTTAATTACGGTAGGTAGGTTCTTTAACATTTCTGAATTGCTGAGGCGTTCACTCTGTTGTAACGCATGGCGTACTTCCAACCCATCCTCATCCGCCAACTCTGCTTTATCCTGTGGTACCAGCACAGCCATGCTGGAGATCGCAGGCTGGACGGATTCTGGTGTGTCAGGAGACGCACGCTTGTGATACGCCTTCAACATGTTAACATGACACACGCGAGAGGAACGTCGGCGATCAGGTGTTTTGATGACGTAGGTGGTGTCGCTGAGCTTCTGATGCACACAATACGGACCTGAAAACCGGGCTGACAGAGATGAGCCAGGGATCGGCAACAAAACTAAAACCTGATCCCCTGGACTAAACGACCTAGCTACAGAGTTTTTGTCATATCGGTATTTCATACGGTGCTGGGTAGCGGAGAGAGACTCCTGAGCTAGCTTGCAGGCAGCATGCAGTCTCTCGCATCTGACAACAACACATTCTTACGGGCGCTACTGGGAGTAGGGGACAGAACATGCTCCTTCAACACCTTCTGTGGACCCCGGGGAGTGTGTCCAAACACAAGGTCTGCAGGGCTAAACCCCAACGACTCTTGTACAGTTTCTCTTATAGCAAAGAGGACAAACGGCACCCCCTCATCCCAATCTGCACTGCAGTTCTACAGTACTTCCTAAGCATCGCTTTCTGTGTCTGGTGCCAGCGCTCAAGAGCCCCCTGACTCTCGGGATGGTATGGGCTAGAAACCTGGTGGGCTATAGACAGACTTTTCAACACTCTTGTAAACAATTTGGACATGAAGTTGCTCCCCTGATCAGACTGGAGCACTTTCGGTAGCCCAAATGTAGAAAAGAACTTGATCAGTGCCTTTACCACTGTACTAGACGTGATGGTACGTAGGGGAATCGCCTCTGGGTACCGTGTGGCGCTACACATGATAGTGAGCAGGTATTGATTACCTGAATGGGTTTTCGGCAGCGGGCCAACACAGTCGATGATGACTCGCTCAAATGGTTCGCCCTCCGCAGGAATCGGGTGAAGTGGCACACGAGGAATAGGCTGATTCACTTTACCTGTGAGTTGGAACACATGATACGTTTTACAGAACTGAAAAACGTCCGACTTCAATCCTGGCCAAAAGAAGTACCTGAGGATTTTATTGTATGTTTTGGTTATGCCTAAGTGTCTGGCCCACGAAGGGTCATGAGCAAGTGACAGCACCTGCTGTCGCAACTGCCTGGGGACAACCACTTGCCAGACTGCACTCCAGTCGTCTGCAGTATGCACTGCCCATTTCCGCATTAAGACTCCCACATTCATGACGTAAGCTGTCTCCCAGCGTAGTGCCGCCGCAGAAGACACAACGGCCTCAAAACATTTCTGCAGGCTAACATCTTGTTTTTGCCACTCAATCAACTTCTCCGGAGTAACTGACAGGAGAATGTCTTGCAACTGGGGCGCGATGCCGCTTTCCCCTCTACTCTGTTCGGGTACAGACACCGTAACCTCAGGAGCTGTCTGCTTGGAGTTCTCTACCCCGACCTGCTCGAAAATGGTATCAGCCAACTCTACCACATCTTCTAGCTTGCGAGACTGAGCTCTCGTCAACACGCAAGCCGGATAAACAATGGGAGCGGGTTGTACCTGAACCGAGCTCGGCTCTACCGCTTCGGGTTTCGGGGTGTCTGCCACCTCCAACACTGGAGTCACGTTACCACCGGCAATGTCGTTACCCAGCAACAGAGTGACTCCCTTCACCGGCAGCGTAGACACCACCCCAACACGGAAGCGACCGGATACCAAGGAGGATGTCAAATAGACCCAGTGTAAGGGCACGGCCATCGGTTGTGCCTCAAGGCCCCGTAAAAGGACATGCGAGCCACAGTATGTCTCATCAGACCAGGGCAAGCTGTCTGAGAGAATGATCGACTGTGCTGCACCAGTGTCCCTGAGGATCTGTTTGTTCTTCTGGTCGGCTGGCTCTCCCGTTACCGAAACGCATCCGTCGGACACAAACGGAGCATATGCAGGATCTGGCTTCACAACGTTCGTAGTGACAGAACGAGACAAACTGAACAAACCAACCCCCTTGGGTTTAACGGAAGGCGCCTGTTTAGATTTCTCTTTCATATCTGGGCAGTCCGATATCACACGGCCCACTCGGTGGCAATAAAAACACTCACGGGTCTCAGGTTTTTACTTACCGTCACCAGATGAGAACCGAGGCGACCGGGACGTGGATGATGTGAACGTTCGGCTCTTAGTATGAGACTGGCTGTCAGAACGAGGCCCACCAAACACGGTTTTGTGGGTTAGGGAGTACTCATCCGCTAACACAGCAGCCTGAGTTAAGGTCGCCACCTTCTGTTCATTTAAATGAACAACAACACAATCAGGGAGGTGGTTTTTGAATTCCTCCATCAAAATTAACTCAGTGATTTCAGCAACACTCTTAGCCTTACTAGCTGCACACCAGCGATCAAAAAGAGACTCTGTCTCTAGCAAACTCTACAAACGTGCGGTTGGAAGGCTTTTTATAATTCCTGAACCGTTGTCTATAGGCTTCTGGTACTAGCTCATAGGCCCTTAACACTGTGGCCTGGAGGCTATCATCCAGTGAGAGCGCTGCTACCACTTCCTGGGCCTTCCCAGACAGTTTGCATTGGAGTAGGAGGGCCCACACATCCTGTGGCCAATGTAATGCAGTGGCCACACGCTCAAAAGCAGAGAAGTAGCTATCTACTTCAGCCTCCCGAAATGACGTAACTAAACAAATGTTTTTACTCACGTCGAATTGGGCCTGCTGACGGGACGGTGATGTAGCATTGCTGAGACCCGCCTGTAACTCCATCTGTCTGATCTGTGTTCTTGCCTCCTTATCTGCATTGATCTCCAGTCTTTTCACTTCTAACTCGAACTCCAGCTGTCTGGCGACTCTGGCGTGTTCCCTATCTTTTTGCTCTCTCTCCAACCTAGCTATCCTCAGCATGAGGGTAGCGGACCCCGTGCCGCTTGACACAGGAGACGCCGGGTCGTACTTGGGCAGGATAAAGGGAGCTCTACCCTTCCCCTGTACAACTCCCTCTGGCGGTGTAGGAGTAGCAGTCCTCCCCTCAACCGCTACCTCATCCCTGAGGGACAACACCCCCATCTCCACTAAGGCATCCCTGACTACTGCCAAAAGCTCAGCCCTAAGGGCTGTCTTCGGGACTGACAGGTCATAATGGTCAGCTAGAGCATAAAGGTCTACTTTACGCAGTGCCAGCAACAGGCCTATAGAGGGCGCTTCAACAAACAAGGAAATAGCTGACGCAGCCATCACACCAGCCTAACAGCATATAACGCTAGCGCACAAATACAAATACAAAACTCTAAGTCACCCAACCACACAACCACCAACAGTCAACCTCAAACCCGCCGCCAAAGAGGGGCCCAGAGTGCAGCAGGCTATGGGCCGCTTGGATCCCGGACGAGCACCCACTTTTGTTACGCACGTGTCCCTGAGGAGTACGCTCGTAACACCCTGCTACACATGAACCCCTATGGACTGGGGCAGAGGAATGGCTGTCGTGGTGCGAGGAAGGAGACAAACACAGGAGCACCGTTCAACAGGGTTTATTGACGGTATTAGTGGGAGAAAAAGGGGCTGGGCAAAACCAAAGTAAAGAAAGAAAATGCAAAACCAACCGCTAACCCCATCTTACCTGCCACAACTCTCTTCCCTAACTAGCACCATTAGTGCCGGTGCTCTACCCAAAATACAGGGGATGGCCCGCCCAAATCTTACCTAGTGTATATAAACACAGCGTATGGCTACGGGTGGTGTATGCCCCAGCGCCTCTTGCCTGAAGCACATAGGCTTCCCCCTTTCTCCACACAGTCTCACATGCACACCACTTTAATGTCACAAATGTATTATAATAATCTCACACATGCAATAATATTATCTTACATATCATACTCTCATACATACACTATGGCTGGTCAATATGGCTTAAATATCATACCCAGATATTTTACAAAGGTTTTAAGGTATCACAGTATTAAACTTTTTTTTATTTTTATAATATATATATATACACACACACATACCAATAAATAAGACTGACTGTAAATAAAAGTACCACTATGGGTTAAAATTGTATTTAATACAGAAATGCTAATAAATGAACTGAACATATTCACAAGGTTTTTGGTTAAGGAAAACAAGCCTATCCACTCTATGGCTTCATGTAATGCCCGAGGCGGCGGGGTCAAGCGCCCGCCTCCCTCAGTCTTCCTCTCCGGCGTTCTGACCTCAGACCCATACCTGCTCATCTACTGACACGCCTCCCACATGTGCAGGAGGACGCAATCAACATGCACTGTGGCGTGTTATGGCACCACATTAAAAATAAAATAACATAGAAAAAACTTATATTCTTTCACATGATGTGCAAATTGCAGACTGTTAAATGATACCAAACAGAATAATTTAAAGAATTATAACATAATGATAGAACTGCTTAATTCAACCAGGGCAATACCACAGCTTCATATAAGGGCATAGGCTTATGAATGACAAAAATAGCCCACTTTCATTTAACCAGGTTAACTGCAGCTATTCATTCATTCATACACCGATGGTGATTGCTGCCATGCAAGGTGCAACCAACCACTGGGAGCAGTTGGGGTAGGGGATTGCTCAGGGATGCTTACAGGGAGGTCAACCAGGGTTTGACAGGCAAGTTCCGTGAAAATGAGAATTCAGCCCCGTTAACCACACCCCCTAACCCTTATATAGCGACAATAACAATAATAGAAGTGAGTAGTAATAACGGTAACGTAGATATAAAAGTGGGGTGTGGTTTGTACACATACATAAATCATATAATGAAAATTAAAGAACAGATAATAAAAGTATGATAAGATAAGATTATAAAAGCATAACAAATAAAGTAACCTTTTTATAATCTCACACCTCCATCCACCACATTAGGGGATCTGCCTCACTTTCAGCATCAACAGTCTCAACAGCTCAGCTTCAGTGGCCTCTCTGTCAGAATGGAAGCTGCTGGTGCTTGTTTGTCTTTTTTGAAAAAAAGCTTCCATTCGCCTTCTAAAGCCCCGTGGCCACCAAAAACGTTTTTTTTCTCACACTATTTTTCTGTTGATTCCAATGGGAGCGCCGCATTTTTCCAGTCTTCTAAAAATGCCAGGAGCGTGGCATGGTGCTGAGCTTTTTTTCCACACCAAACACCGGGCGCGGGGCGTTTATTTCACGCCGAACGCTGGGCATTGAGTGTTTTTTTTCAAGTTACAAAATGTTCAACTTTGTGTGAAAGGTCGCACCCATCACTGTTTCTCCGGCCGTCCAATCGCAGCTGTGGTGGGTCGGAACAAATACAACGAGCAACCGTCACATCCTACTTCTTTCACACAACGACAGCACTACTAACACAGGACTACTAACACAATAAATTATGTATAGTAGTATATTACAAATGAAATAATTTCTTGATAACACAAACTAGCATTTATTTGTAACATATGAATTCCCACGGAGATTCTGTTTCATAGCAACCAAAGCGTCTCAGCTGAAAGAAATGCTGCGCTTCCAAAAACGCTTCCTAGTTTTTTTCTCACGCCAGCGCTATTTTTCAATTGATTCCAATGAGAGCGCCGCATTTTTCCAGGCTTCTAAAAACGCTAAAAAGGCGGGCGCTAAGTGTTTTTTTCAAGTTTAAAAACATCAAACGCCGTGAAATACACGCGTTCTTCTGACAAAGCGTGCGTATTTTTCACGGCATTTCAGTGATCGCAATATATGGAATGCCATCCAGGCCAAAAACACACGTAATTAACGTGTGTATTTCACGAGTTGTCTACATGCATTCAACATGCATTCAATGTGTACTCTACGTGTTGTCTACATGTTGTTCGTGTGTCTAAATTTAACACGCAAACAACACGTAGACAACATGTTGAATGCATGTTGAATGCATGTTGAATGCAGGTAGACAACACATTGACAACGCGCGGTTCCATGCGTCAATTTCACGTGATTTTGAGCCATTTGGCCAGTTGTCCACTTTTTACGCGTCAATTGTCATTGGCTGCT